>JAJOZX010003368.1:7500-190000 GCA_023014485.1 Bathynomus jamesi | reverse complement strand
GGACTCTTTTTTTTCTTGGAAGAGTGTAGAATCTTTTCGACCATCAAAATAGATTCCTCTGATTGGGACCTGATTTTGATCTTTCATAATTTCTGATCTCTTCTTTTGTCTTTCTCTTCTGATTTTACTCCTATCCACTACTTCAGATGTATTGTCAATAGAAACTTCTCCAATATCTTGCAATACTGCACTAACAATGAATGCTGCAGCTCGATCTGAAACTGCAGTCCTGTCACAAGCAGTAGCCACTGAAGGTAGATTTGTAGTTTTCCTTTTCTTGAATAATTGTTCTTCAGGTTGTTCGAGCTTTCTCTTCGAGCTAACTGGCTCTGGAAATGTATCGTCTGATATTTCGCCAGATTCACTTTCACTGTTTGATGTCGATGATGATAATTCAACATTTGTATCCTGCAATTTCTCCTGTGAAGATTCTTTGGTGAGCCTCACAGCTTCTTTTTGCTTTCTTAGCAACGTAGATGCTTTTTTCTTTGAGAGTGTAATATCTACTCTATCAATAAACAGTTTTCTTTCACTCCTTTGATCTAAGAGGAACGTCACTTCTTCCTTTGGAACCATTTTTTCTTTGGGACAAGAACATTGTGTTAGTACTTTGCACTTGCACGCTGCAATGTCAAAAAGTTTCGTGTGTGCTTCTTTTTTGAACATATCAATCTTTGCTTTGTAAGCTTCAGAATTTTTTTCTGCTTTGGTATGGCTTCATAATGACACGATACTTTTCGTGGTAGCTTCTGAACATTGTTTCAATTCGCCTGTCTGACAGAATTGGGACGGAAGCACTTTCCCAAATTGTTTTCAATTTATCAACAACTTGTTCTAATATTTGAGATATTGAAGGATCTTTATTAGTATTCTGTTTCAAATCGTTTCTACAAACAAGTAATATTTAAAAACTACTTCGTATGTAGGAAGATTCCTGTGCCACAAATCTTCCCCCATACCAAACATGGGGCACTCAGTTGAGGCCCTGGTTGATTTTGCACAAACTCGAGACATTTTGAAAGTATACAAATCTGAAAAAGAAAGAGCTAATATCAATTATACGTTAATTTCAGTTAATAGTACATGGCAAACTTAGGGCAACACAATACAGAAATGCAAAATATATAAGAAATATAGTTTAGACTATCTGAGTAACGCCAACAACAGAACACCCACCTGCTACGAGAGCGACAGCTACACTGAACCGAGGTACTCACGTGACAGCTGAGTGAGCTGACTATAGAAAACTGTTTTTAGAGAATAGAAACTTTTTTAAAGGTTGACTGAGCTATTTTTATACAAGTGTGAATAAATTCTTGTCTATTGTGCATCGTGGACTCTTCTGTAATTATTGGTTAAAATCTGCTTTTTTCAATTTTTTTCAATATTGAAGGTCATTGTGGCACCTGAAGATATTAATTTTATGATTTTAAATTTATACCAGCTTATTTCCTCACTACTCCACACATTTTCCACACTAGCCAATTTGAAAATTCGAAAAATGAGTTTTTCACTCCGCCCTAGTGCTCAGGTAAATGCTCTCAGGATTTGTCTGCAAAAAATCCAGGAACTTTATTTCATGCAAGGTGGATAACTACAGCAAATCGAATTCTACGCTTATACATTGCTAAATATAAACCATCAGAGAACCTTCGTGCATTAGCAACATTTGTAATGAAAGTTTATGTTCGAATGTGGTTTACCATTAAGTCAAAATCTTCATGCACAGAAGGAGGAAGACATGTCTGGGAAACCATTTCAAGATCAAGATCCCTTCCACTTGAGCTGAGAAACGTTGTGGATTCCTCAATACAACGCAACGCTTATTTTGCTCACCCAAAGAACCTATTGCTCTCCATGATCACCGATGATCAGGAGCACATCAGAGAGCTGGCAGTTCGAAGAATTGCGCTTGCAAGAAGCAAAACACAAAAGGAAATCCGAAAGTTTACAATACCAAGGCTGAACTTTGGAGCAAAAGAATACTGTACATTGATCTTATTAACTGGAAAGAAGGGCGATTAAGTCCTCCGCTTTTGCAGCAATTAACGGAGAAGGAATTGAGAGAGCTCGTTTCCAAACAGTCAGATTTTGGGGGCATACTTGGGATGCCATCTCACACACAGGCCGTAGAAAGATGTATTAAGCTAGTAACAGAAGCAGCAGCTACAGTTTGTGGAAAAGAACGAAGCGATGGATTCATTCGAGTGAGATTGGAATCAAGCAACATAATGCCATTTTTCAATACTAAATCACAACATACTGTAGTTCGATAAGCAGGAAAAGGAATAAGACTTAGACAAAAGTTGAAAATAAGGTTGGATAGGTGGGATGGGCTAGGCTGGAACTCGATGTGCAGCTACTCCCACGTGGTGAGTTCTGTGTACTTTGTTTATATATATATATATACACACACACAAAGTTGCAGAATGCTGCCAGAAATGTTCAAATTAGGAAGCGATATATATATATATATATATATAATATATATATATATATATATATATATATCGGGTGGTCCGAAAAAATGACGCATTTTTTAAAAATTAATATCTCAGTAACCCCCTTCCTTATCATGACAATTTTTATATGCAAGATACTTTCAAACTTCTTTTTTTGAATGCAAGAAACGGAATTCTGATATCTTTTGTAGTTTTCTCGCAATTAACAAAAGTAACAACATGGGTCAAAAAAACAAAAATCGCAATATAATATCCGTTTTTTATACGATATCATTTTTATACGATATCATGCGATATTTTTGCAAGTTATTACAAAACTCTACAGGAATGAACAAGTCAAATTGTGGATATTTTTATTTTTTAACAATTCGTCAGTACCCTTAATGATGTTGTCAGAGGAAGATCGTATTCTCATTAAAAATTGTTACTGTGAAAAAGGATGGAAGACTGGAAGGTTATTGCAAGTTTCCCGGCAAAAAGTGGAAAAGGCGTGCAGTGGAAAGACTTAAAGAAGATTCGCGAATCGGGAAGTACTGCCAGAAAACCAGGAAGCGGTAGACCTAAAACAGCTTCGGTTCCAGAAAATGTGGATTACATCAACGATAAAATCTGCTCTCAAGAAGATAAACCAGGAAGTCATTTGTCACAAAGAACAATTGCTAAACATTTGAATATTGGAAAGACTTCTGTACACCGAATAATTAAAGCACAAAAACTAAAAGCCTTCAAAAGAATAGTATCTTCTAGAAAAAGTGATACTGTTAAGGATAAAAGAAAAACAAGGTGCAGAAAGTTACTTGATAATTTCTCTGTCGTTGATATTAAAAAGATAGTCTTCACGGATGAAAAAGATTTCACTCTAGAAATTCCGCGAAACCGTCAAAATGATGTCTACGGGCGTGGTAAAAAGTGTGACATTTCAATAAACAGATTGTATCATGAAACGTCAAGATTCTCCAAAAAGGTTATGATATCTGCAGGGGTCTCTTGGAATGGCAAGACAGATGTTCATTTTATTGAAACTGAAAAGACAAAGGTGAATTCTGCAAATTACATTGAACTTTTAAGAACAAAATTGTTGCCGGATTGTTGTCGCCTGTATCAAGAAAATGATTTCATATTTCAACAAGATGGAGCACCGTCGCATACAAGCTACGCCACCCAGTCGTTTCTGATTAGCAATACACCAAAATTAATAACGAAAAATGAGTGGCCACCACAAAGCCCAGATTGTAATCCTATGGACTACTCAATTTGGGAGATACTAAAAGAGAAGGTTTACCGAGGTCGACGAGAAAAATTCACCGAATCAGAATTAAAAAGTAAAATACTTGAATCTTGGCAAGAAATTGGCATTAATGAAGTAAGAAGTATTATTTTTGTGTGGAAGAAAAGACTTAGATTAGTGTGTCAACAGAGTGGTGGTCCAATCGATCATTTACTGTAAATTAATTAGTTAAATTTCTGATTAAATTTTTCCTTTCTCATGATATTCGTTTTTTTGACCCATGTTGTTACTTTTGTTAATTGCGAGAAAACTATAAAAGATATCAGAATTCCGTTTCTTGCATTCAAAAAAAGAAGTTTGAAAGTATCTTGCATATAAAAATTGTCATGATGAGGAAGGGGGTTACTGAGATATTAATTTTTAAAAAATGCGTCATTTTTTTCGGACCACCCGATATATATATGATACACACACACACACAACACACACCGTGCATGGAACAAGGAACTCCAGTGAAAATTAAATCCACTATAGTCCGAAAAAGTAATGGTAAATGAAAAACACTCTAGTTTTTTCTTTTTCATGATGTTAGCCCGACGTGGACGGTGGGCAACGGGTCACTCGCAAAGAGGCCCCAAAATAAAGCTTCCCTCACCAGCTGTCTGCAAAGGAGATAGGATCCGGCTTTGGGACAGGATCTAGGGATCTAGGGATCCTATCTGCTTTGCAGATAGCTGGTGAGGGAAGCTATATTTTTGGGGCCTCTTTGCGAGTGACCCGTGGCCCACGTCGCACTAACATCATGAAAAAAAAAAAACTATAGTGTTTGTCATTTACCATTACTTATTCGGACTATAGTGGATTTAATTTTCACGGAAGAGTTCCTTGTTTCGTGCACAGTCTGTGTGTATCATGAAAGAACCTCAGGGGAGTATTCTGAGTTCAATTCCATATATATTGGGTCCGCAAAAAAAAAAGGAGCATGACGAAAATTGCTCTCACGCCCGCATTTTTTGCCGGACCCTTAAATGTTATATATCTAGCTAAAGATAAAAGAGCTCAGAGTTGTATAAAATATATTTCATCAAAATCGGTCATAAAATAAAGATTTTATGGCCACAAACGTGCAATGACTAAAAAAAGTGAATTTCCGCGTAAAAATTTAATGTTCTTCTCATTTTAAATTATTGTTTTCAGATGCCTAAATAATTTTAATCAATAAAAATGATAATATGCCCTTTTCTAAAGAAGATAAAATATTAATAAAACATTATAGACTTGATAAAAATTATGGCGCAATAAAATTATTACAAGGGTCCGCAAAAAAAAAGAAGCATGACGAAAATGTTTACTGTACATTTATTTTTACACATAATGACAAATAACTTATTTTAGGCAAATAAGCAACAAATAAACTAAGTTAGTACCAAATTTCATGTCAATACTTCAAAAATTAAAGAAAATATAAGTTTTACTACATGTCATATAATTTTACAATTTCCAAAGAAAACGAAATTATAAGACAAAAATTGTTCGATATGTAATAATTTGTAATAATATGTAATAATTACTCTTGTAATAATTTTATTGCGCCATAATTTTTATCAAGTCTATAATGTTTTATTAATATTTTATCTTCTTTAGAAAAGGGCATATTATCATTTTTATTGATTAAAATTATTTAGGCATCTGAAAAAAATAATTTAAAATGAGAAGAACATTAAATTTTTACGCGGAAATTCACCTTTTTTAGTCATTGCACGTTTGTGGCCATAAAATCTTTATTTTATGACCGATTTTGCTGAAATTTGTTTTATACAACTCTGGGCTCTTTTATCTTTAGCTAGATATATAACATTTAAGGGTCCGGCAAAAAATGCGGGCGTGAGAGCAATTTTCGTCATGCTCCTTTTTTTTTGCGGACCCGATATATATATATATATATATATATATATATATATATATATGTACTGTATATAATATATGTATATACATATATTAGATACAGTATATAATATATGTACATATCTTTAGACTTGACTCATGCATGCCGAGTTATTAAGTTTTACTTTTTAAATACATCTTTAAAAAGCGCATGGTGGATTATATGCATATGTTGTGGTTGTAAAACGTCTCTTTATTGACGTTTGTACAAAAACTGACAACAGATATAGTCACAATGGCAGATTGGAAGAAAACTTGTACGCCTCTCTGTTCTACCCTCTGTTTTTTAATGTGTATGTTGTGGATTAATTGTTTCATTTAATGAGACAAAAGTTGATTATTGTACAGTATAGCTAATACGAGGTTAAATAAATTAATCTTTGTCGAAGATGCAAAATGTATTTGTATTAAAAATGTTAACTTTTGGCCAAGTATTTTATAGTTGGGTGTTGATAAATCAAAAAGAATCATGAGTATGAGTTGAGGAAAGAGGATCTGGTTAGAAAGCATGTAAAACAAATACTAGAGTATCCCCTGTAAAACTTACTAGATTTTTTCTTTTAATTGAATATATTAAGAATGGGATTTTAGCAAAAACTTACTATTTGGTTATTGTGTTATATATATTTTGCCCCACCTTTTTTTTTTCTTTCCAACTTTCCTTGTAAGTTCCAGAAATTTTGTACACAAGTAGCTACATACCTTTTTTTTACAATTTTTTATTTTTTCACATAGTCTCCATCCTTTTCTACGACTTTCCTACACCTCGAAACAAGGGCCTTTATTCCTTGCTGGTTAAAGTCCGCTGGGTTCCGTTGGAGCCACCTCTTAACCTCCTCAACAACCTCATCGTCACTCTGAAACTTTCTTCCATGAATAGCATCCTTCATTGGCCCAAGCAAAAGAAAGTCTGAAGGTGCCACATCCGGGCTGTATGGATGTACCACAGTCAAGCGCATTTTTGTGATGGCCTCTTGTGTGCAAACTGTTGTGTGGTCTTGCGCTATCGTGCA
Organism: Bathynomus jamesi; assembly: GCA_023014485.1. NCBI lineage: Eukaryota > Metazoa > Arthropoda > Malacostraca > Isopoda > Cirolanidae > Bathynomus > Bathynomus jamesi. The sequence goes on along the minus strand of JAJOZX010003368.1, from coordinate 183,353 downwards.
AAAGAAGGACGTCTTCCAGTTTTCTCTCCGGTCGAACTCGCTTTATATGTCTTTGATGTCTCTGCAGGATAGAAATATATGCCTCCGAGTTGATTGTTTGTCCTTTCTTCATAATATCCAACAGAAACACCCCTTTCATGTCCCAGAAGATAGTGGCCATAACCTTTCCTGCAGAGGGAGCCATTTTGAATTTTTCTTGCGTGGGGAGTCTGCGTGATGCCACTCGTGGATTGGCGTTTTGTTTCATGTTCAAAGTGGTGTACCCAAGTCTCATCCCCAGTCACAATTCCTGAAAGGAAGTCATCCCTTCTGTCTCGTATCGAACCAATGACTCAGAAGCAATTTCTTTTCTTGGGCTTTGTGATCTTCAGTCAGTTCGCGAGGAACAAACCGTGAACACACTTTTGAGTATCCCAGTTGCGAATTATCGTATTCACACTTCCTTCTGGCTCTCCCTATCTCCGATGATCTCACACGTTTAAAGCAGCGTCCAACTGTGCTTCGATCAACAACAGTATTTCCGTAAACGTTTTGTAGACGTTTGTGAATATCTCCAACTGTTTCCTTCACAGCGGTTTAGAACTCGATAACAGCTCTCTGTTTACGCACATCACTGTGAGACGCCAGTTTCGAAACTGCGTTAACCATCGGTTTTACACAAGGGCGTTTAAAATCGGTTTTATGCAAGGAGGGGAGGTTCAAACTGGAAAAATCGGGTTATGTCAAGCGCAGAAATTTCAAACTTAAGGCCGAAAAAACATTTCAGCTCCATGGCCTATTATTTAGCTAAGGAAAAAAGGTGGGGAAAAATATATGGAGTGGCCCTAGTATATAAATATATATATATATACAGAATATAAATGTATGTTTATATATATAAAAAATATACAGAATATATATATATATATATATATATATATATATATATATAATATATATATATATATATATATATATATGACAAAGAAAACGCAGCAAGCTCGAGAGAAAAATCAGGACACTATTTAGAGAACGGAAGCAAACCGTAAAACATCTCCACAGATGCAGAACTGATGCGAGGAGGCTCAGACTAGAGAGAAAACTAGGTGAAATAGAAATGGACCAAAAGTAAACATCCATACATAAGACGAAAGAGGAGGAAAACAAGGTAACTGAAAACAAAACGTAAAGACGGGAAGGTCAAACACACATATGATCCCAATAAAATGAGCGAACTGCTTAAGAAACAATTTAACTCTGTGTTTAACACCCCTACGTCCGAGATGAAAGTAGAAAAACCAGACGAATTTTTCGACATTGATACAAATCAGCCAAGGGCAAATTCTGGCACAAACCTATTAACTGACTTAGAGTTCTAGAAAGGAGATGTAATTAAGGCTCTATCACCGATGCGAGACAATTCGGCACCAGGGCCAAACACATGGAATGCCACGTTTCCGAAGAAATGTAAAGAGAGTATTGCCACACCGCTATACTTACTATGGAGGAAATCACTCGACACAGGACAAATTCCACTTCCATTAAAGAACGCAAACATTGCCCCCTTATTTAAAGATGGTAACAGAGCAATGCCAAAGAATTATCGGCCTGTAGCTCTCACCTCCCACCTTATATAGTTCTTTGAACGTATAATTAGAGGCAAAACTACGTACTACTTAAAAGAAAAGAACTTATACAACCCAAATCAACATAGTTTCACGGTTAGAAGATCATGACTATCAAAGCTATTAGACCACCAGGAGAAAATACTGGAAACACTATGTCGAAGACAAAACATAGATGTAATATACACTGTCTTTGCTAAAGCCTTCGATAAATGTGAAAATAGAATCCTAGCACATGAACTTAAGAATACAGGAATTACTGGAAAGGTAGGATGATGGATATTTATTGACGTAAAGAACACAAAGAGTGGTGGTTATTGGAGTCAAATCGAAGTCTCAGAAGTAGGGAGCTCTGTCCCACAAGGGACAGTATTAGCTACCTTGCTGTTCATAATAATGATTGCAGATATTGATTCAGATATCAATGACAGTATTGTATCATGTTTCGCAGATGAAATAAAGATATGCAAGGAAATATTGAACGGTGACATAGAAAAATTACAAAACAACATTGAAATATTATTCAAGTGGGCAGAAGACAATAATATGAAGTTCAACGAAGAAAAATTCCAACTTCTAAGATATGGTAATAACAAGGCTTTACAGAATAAAGGGTACTAAACTCTGCAAGCCAAACAGATAACACCAAATCCACAAGTTAGGGATCTTAGAGTAATTATATCATCGGATGCAGAATTCAGAGAGCATTATAACATCAAATTTACAACGGCTAAAAAAATAATGGGAATCATCTGGAGGAGCTTCAATAGCAGGAAAGCAAACATCATCCTCAAATTATGGAAGTCTAGTTCAGTGATAGCGAACCCTTGACACCGATGAAGGTTTTGACTGGTACCAGTAGAAGTACCAATAATCCAGAAATTCAACTAGTAAAAAAATATGTTCAGAATAAATAATTTTCATTTGGGGGTTATAATCTCACATAAAAATTGTAGATAATTTCCGCGTGTGACAGCAGCATTGTACCCTTTGGTATCAGTTGCTTCCATGATTAAATTATTAATGCTTAAAGAATCATTATATTACAACCCAATTCAGCTAAACATTTTGTTTGATATTAGTTACGACAAAAATATAAATACGCGATTTTACTGCATAACTTGCACTTCTGCTGCCTGGTATCTTGCGCTTCTGCCAGGCATACAATATTTCCTCTCAAATCCGATTTAAGCCAATCGTGCGTTAAGTTCTAATATATTATTTTACTATGGTGAACAATGAATAATACACATAAATTCGGTTAATTTAGCTTTTGAATATTATTTATATATTATAACAATTAAATATATTGCAACATAAACATATATATCTACATATATGAATTACACTTTATAGGGGAAATCAGAAAGAAGCGTCTCGCAACCCTGCTTCAAGCATGCACCTGAAATTTTATCTTGCTTCCATGGAGTGTGCTTGTGTGGTGCTGCTCAATATATTTTACAATATTATTTTTGTCAAGTGCTAAATTATTTATAGCCCAATCATTCAGTGAAATTAATAATGGTTGTAGTGAATGGTAAGAACAGAGATTTTATGGAGTTGTAAACATTAAACTATGGTGTTAATGAACAAGAGGGCAAAGCATTACGCTTCCTATGTAGCGAGACTGGTGTTTGTTGAACCTTCACGGTAAAGCGGCACTTTGAAAGGCATCATAAGAATTTGCTGAGCAAATCAGAGGAAGAACTTAAAGAATATTTATCCCACAAACTAAAATTATTCAAAAGTCAGTGTACTACACTGCACAAATTTACCCAAAAACAAAATAACATTGTTGCTGTAAGCTACGAAGTTGCAATCTGCATAGGTGTGCATGGGAAACCACTCTCAGATGGCGATTACATCAAAAAACAATGCTCGCTTGTGCAGAGTCATTATTTGAAGACTTCAGTAAAAAAAGCCAAATCATTGAACGCTTAAAACAAATGCCATGTAGCAGGAGTACATTCAAAGAAAGAGTTATAAATATTGCAAGTGACCTTTCAAACCAATTACAAGTGGATTTAAAGAAATGCAATTTCTTTTCCATTTGTTTAGATGAGACTACAGATGTTATTTCTGAAGCTAGGCTTGCAGTTATAGTTAGGTATCCAACGGATACTGAAATGAAGGAAAAATTATATGAAATTGCTGACACTTCCTTCCGGAACTAGCAGTTCTTCAGCTAATGTCTGAATTTGAAATAGATAAATCGAAAGTCGTGTCTGCTACTACAGATGGAGCACCAAGTATGGTTGGAACCAATGTTGGATTCATCTCAGTTTGAAAAAGCAATTGGACACCCAAGAGTACCATTTCATTGCATCGTGCATCAACAAGCTCTCTCAGCAAAGCATAGCCAGAAAGAAATTTATCAAGTGATAGAAACTGTGACAAAAATTTCAAACTTTATCGCCAATTGTACGATTAATAATAAACAGTTCAAGACGCTTTTGGTAGAAGTTGACTCTCAATATTCTGGACTAATAATGCATAACAGAGTTAGATGGCTTAGTCGTGGACGAGTACTTCAACGTTTTGTACAGTGTTTAACAGAGGTTAGATTACACTGGTATGCATATGAAATTTTTTTGTCTGCTGTGAGGGTTTTTTCAACTCATATTATATAATTCGACCATGCTGAATTCGAAAATGACATTGGTTTTCCTCAATCAGGTCAGGTTTTTTCTCTATTGGCCATTTATTATAAGTCCAATTTTATCCCCAAATTTATTGATTTTTTTAGCTTAAACACTGTAGATACGAGTAATATTATAAGAACACTCGTGAAAAATGAAAACATGTGTGTGAATAAATACTTTTATTCATACAATGAATATGGAAAAAAGTTTATTCAGGAAGGAATGAAGTTTTTTTGGCTTTCCGTCTGTGTTTTCCTTCGGGCACGTCTCGCTTCAAACACCAGCAATAGTCCGCCAGCATATTGATATCCCAGTTTCCCTGGTACCTCTCTTCCATTATTTTGATATCTTGGTGAAATCGTTCACCCTGTTCCTCACTATAGTCCCCGCAATTTTCAGGAAAATAGTCCAAGTGGGACCACAAAAAGTGCATTTTTATGGACATGGCGACCCATGAGCTTTGAAAGCTTCCATGAAGTTTTCGACAACGGACTCGTATTCTGGACTTCTACGCTTGCCAAGAAAATCAGTGACAACTGATTTGAATGCCTGCCAGGCATTCTTCTCAGTTGGAGTCATTGCGTTTTCGAACTGAGTATCCTTGATCAAAGTTCGAATTTGAGGACCATCAAAAACCCCAGCATTTAGTTTAGCATCAGATATATGAGGAAATTTACTCTCGAGATATCGGAATGCTGAACCCTCCTTATTCATTGATTTGATGAAATTTTTCATCAAGCCCAGCTTAATATGAAGTGGTGGGAGCAAAATTTTTGTTGGTGGTACAAGGGGCACTGAAACGACATTATGCGACCCAGGTTCAAAATTCTCTCTGGATGCCCATTCACGCTGTGCATAGTGCTTCTCATCCGCTCGGCTATCCCATTTGCAGAGGAAACATGGGTATTTCGTGTATCCCCCTTGCATTCCCAATACAAATGCCACAATCTGAAAAAAAATGAAAATATTTAAAGAATTTAGAGAATTTGTTCTATCAGATAAAAAAATCTATGCATTGGACTGTATCACTTCTGTGGGGAAGTTAATTGTTCTTATACGCTCTCAAATAACCTTTGGAAAAACAACATAGTCATTAGCAATAGTTTACTTATGATATTAGTATTACCTTCAAATCTCCACAGATCCTCCAGTTATGTTGGTCGTACACGAGAGCATCCAGTAAAATTTTCATGTTATCGTAGCTCTCAGTAAGTTGTACGGAATGTGCTACAGGGACTGATGCAACCCTATTCCCAATATTGAGAAGTACTGCTTTCAAACTTCGTTTAGACGAGTCTATAAATAGCCTTCATTCTGATGCGTTATATGGCAGGCCCAAGGATTCGATTAGCCCCTCAACATTGCAGCAGTACACTAAGGAAGAGGTATTTTCGTGCACTGCATAAAACTTGCGGAATTCTTCCTCTCGTTTCCTATACCAGGAGAATGTTGTTCCCGGAGCCAGCAAGTTGTCCTCTCGAAGTCGTGAGCCCAAGATCTCGGCAGCTAATTTGGAAAGTCCTAAATCCCTGGTAAGATCATTAAGTTTGGCCTGGTTGAGAGGCCTCGGCTCATTTGAAGCGGTATTTTGAGGTATATAGACTGGGACTGGTCATTGGCATTGGTCATTGATTCATCATCAGAATCATCGAAGTCCAGGGTTTGAGGTGGGTCGGGTATTGGAATTCCAGGACCATGGGGTACAGGTCTCATAGCAGAAGGAATGTCAGGGTATACAACAATGTGTTTATTCTTCTTGTTAACTCCTGAAAATAGAAACACAGAAACATGGATATAAAACTTGCATATGAAATAGAAGAAGCATTCAGACAGTGGCGGCTCGTGAGGGAAGGCTGCAGTCTGTAAGATATGAAATAGGTCGATGGAGTATGTATATTTTCTTTCTTTTTCATTCATATTGTCCCTTCGGGGACAATATGAATGAAAAAGAAAGAAAATATACAATCATTGTATATGTAAATGTAACTTGTATAACAATATGTATGGGTAAATGTATTTTCTATAACAATATGTATATGTAAATGTATGATTACCATTATGGTGAATATTATGCTATATATGGCGAATATTACATTATGGTGAATATTATGTCAAGTTTCATACAAGTTTCAAAATATTTAAGAAAAATAAATTTATAAGCTCACCTTGGAGGTTTGTCATGCAGAAATAGCAATCTGTCACGTGATCCTTTCCTTCTCTCCAAATCATGGGAATTCCAAAAGGCAAAGATTTCGCTCTGCCTTTGCTCCATCTTCTCAAATTTTCAATGCACGTCTTGCAGCACATATGAGGGGCGAAATTTTTGTCCTGGTCCCCTAGCTTAATTCCAAAGTATGCTCTATACATTGTCTTCACAAATTTAGTGATTTGGGACTGGTTATTTGGCATGGTAACCGTCCCATATATGTAGCAGAATCTATTGGGATCATTTTTACACGCTCTATTCATTATGAAATATTTTATCTATATGCCTGAAAAGTAAAAAAAATATTATACAAGTGAAACAAGTGATGATAGATGTTACTGTTCCAATTCTGCTTTGACAAAATCACGAAAAATTCTATTTTACTTATGAGGCCATAGCCGGATAACCTGAGTGATTGAGAAAACCGGATTGCAGATTCGAAATCAGCAGGAAAAACTCTATAAGAATCACTTACAAAACCCTTGACAGCAAAATTGATGCATACCAGTGTTATTCATGGCATCAAAGGATCAGTATTATCCACAATTGGATAATCAAAATTAGTTGAGTGACCTGATGCTTTATGCTGGCTTCAATATTCATTTAAATGAAGTCAATAAAAAAATGCAATGTCGTGAAAAAACTGTCAAATGTATGCTCGAAATTTTAAATGCTTTTGAAAAAAAAAACATATTTAGGCGAGATTTAATTTCAAATGAACTAAAACATTTTCCATAATTGAAACAAAACTTCGAAAGTGACGAATTTCTTGGAAGCAACCTTGATAAAAGTGACAAAACACATCAGTTTTCAATAGTAATTGATGCTTCAATTGGAGAATTCCAAAGTAGATTCCAACATTTCAGAAAACTAGATCAAACACTTGAATTCATTACAAATCCTGACACGATTAACTATGAAGCATTGGAGTGGCAGAATTTATTGTGGCTGAATATCTACAGATCTACAGAAGCTAAGGCTAACAAAGACCCTAAGATCCACTCTAAAGTTAGCCCGAGAGAAAGGAAAGAGTAGGGGGTTAAGAGAAGAGAATAAGGGTTAAGTAAGTAGCAACACCTATCACTCGTGGTTAACATTCATTCAGAAAAAGAGAAAAAACTCACCATCATCATCCGCCGGCCACTGCCGACAAGTCAGAAAAATAGTCGGAGAGAATAGGAAAGATTGCAGAACGGTCCTCTACTCCATAGGGAGGTAGAGCCCACTCTGCCGGAAAGGGTGAAAGATGAAAAGAGTAAAATAAGAACGCTTACAAACCATGCAATACATTCTTAACTCAAGAACAACACATTCTTAACTCAAAGCAACCATTCTTCCAGCTGTTGCAGACCGATCCTCCACTCCATAGGGAGGTAGAGGATGCAGCCCACTAGGCTGGAAAGGCGTGAAAGATGAAAAGAAGTAAAATAAGAACGCATTACAAACCATGCAACACATTCTTAACTCAAACACTATCATACCATGCAAACTACAGACATGCAATACGAGAGTTACAGACATGCAAATAAGGAGAGAAGAAAAAAGTATAAAGAATAACAAAAAGTGGGTTAATTTACTCAACAAGCTACAACTAAGTTCGTGTTAGTCTAATTTTTTTTTTTTTGCTGGCATATCACAAGCTGGCATTCGACGTCAACAGACTCATCCCGATTACCACCCCAGAGCTCCTGTTGCCAATTGTTTTTTTATTTTAAACAACGTTAATATTTTTAAAATGCCTATCTAGACGGTTTTTAAACACATTAACGCTGGTAGAGTTCACGACGGGCGCGGGATTATTCCATTTATCAATTACTTTAAACGTAAAGAAGTTTTTAGCGATATTAGTAATGAAACGTCTGCCACGCAACTTAAATCCGTTATTACGAGTATTGCTATTATCGAAAGTGAACAGTTTGTCAAAATTTACGTTATCGATGTTATTAACGATTTTGAAAACTTCAATAAGCTCCCCCTTAATCTCCTAGTTTCGAGTGAATGCAAGTCTAACTCTTTAATCCTATCTTCATAAGGCTTGTTGCGCAATGACGGAATTAGTTTCGTGGCACGACGCTGAACCCTTTCTAACCTATCAATATCCTCACGCAAATACGGGCACCAAAACTGAACGGCATATTCTAAATGAGGCCTGACTAGGGACTTGTAAAGGGGCAATATAATATCCTTCGATTTAAATTCGAAATTACGCGCTATGAAGCCTAACATCCTATTAGCTTTTGCGCAAGACTCCAGGCACTGGTTCCTAACTTTTAAATCCTTAGATACGCGTACGCCTAAATCTACTTCCTCGTCAACGCTCGCTAACTCTCTATCATCCATCGTGTACGTGTAATTATTGTTACGAGAACCTATATGCAAAACTTTACATTTGTCTACGTTAAATTGCATCTGCCACTTATCCGTCCACTCCATAATCCTATTTACATCGTCTTGGAGCCTATTTCTATCGTCCTCGTTAACAACCTTACCGCCTATTTTAGTATCGTCCGCGAATTTTGACACGTTACTAGTCAATCCTACATCTATGTCGTTAATGTAAATTACGAATAGCAATGGGCCTAACACTGAACCCTGTGGGACACCGCTACCTACATCCAACCACCCGATTCACTACCATTAACAACGACCCTCTGTCTCCTAGCACGAAGCCATTCCTCTAACCAGTTAGCTACCTGACCGCGTATACCGTGCGCTTTAACCTTCGCAATTAATCTTCTATGCGGAACTGTATCGAACGCTTTTTAAAATCTAAATAAATAACGTCAGCCGCTCTATGCCTATCGTATTCGCGCACTATTTCGTTATAAAATTCTAACAAATTAGTTAAACAAGATCTATGGCGTCGAAACCCATGCTGACTACTATTAATCAAATCTCGACTTTCTAAGTGATCGATGATACGATCCCTAACTACGGATTCCAATAGTTTACCGACAATTGACGTTAAGCTAATGGGCCTATAATTGCTAGCTACTGTGCGGTCGCCTTTTTAAAAATGGGCGTGACGTTAGCTAATTTGAAGTCTTCAGGAATAATCCCCGTTTCGAGTGACTGATTAAAAATCTTCGTTAAGGGCCTACAATAACGTCTTTCAAATCTTTCAAATGTCTGGGATAAAAAGCGTCAGGGCCTGGAGCCTTGCTAACTTTTAGCCTATCGATATAATGCGCAATCTCACCCTCGTAAACAGTTATTTCATCCAAAATAGTCTCGCTACTAAATGGAACGATATCGTCCACGTCGGGGACATTATTTACGTCTTCTACGGTAAAAACTGCGCAAAAAAGTTATTGAAAATACCCGCATCGCCTGAGCGTCAGAAGCCAAAGCGCCGTTAACATCCACTAGAGGCCTATGTTATCTTTTATCGGCTTACGATTATTGACGTATTCAAAAAACTTTTTTGGATTATGTTTACTATCCGCAGCTATAAGTATCTCTAAATTACGCTTAGCATTCCTAACTGATCTTTTAACCTGACGTCTAAGCTCGATATATCTATTAAAGTTAGCTGCCGTGCCATTGCGCTTATTAAGTCTATACGCTCTGTTACGCTCGTTTATGAACTCGCCTATTTCCAGTCCACCACTTGGGCCTACCATGATTTCTAGCGCGCTTGGGCCTACGAGGAATAAACTCCCTTTCAATATTCATAAAACTTTCTTTAAACGCCTCCCAATGCAAATTTGTGTCATTACCCATAAATAAGTTATCCCAGTCCACTACTCTCATCCTATCCGCAAAACTATCAAAATTAGCCCTACGAAAATCAGGGACTTCTATTACGTTACTATCCTTAGTGTTTTCTATCAATAACTTAAACCTAAGAATTTGATGATCACTACATCCTAAACTCTCGCCTACTTCTAAACCTTCGACTATATTTTCGCCGTTCGTCATCACCAAATCTAAAATATTGTCACCGCGCGTTGGTTCGGTAACCATCTGTCGTAAAAAATTATCTTCCATGAACTCAATCAATCTCAAACCCTCCTCATTACCAGTAAAAGTCTCGTAATTAACATTAGGGCAGTTAAAGTCTCCGACAATTATACTATTCCGATTGTCAATAAAGTTACCAAGAAGTGAGTAAAATCTAGTATCGGTATCGAGGGGAACGGGAGGTCTATAAACAACAACAAAATTAAAACTAATAACTACGCGCCCTAACTTCAACGCATATCGCATTAATTGCTGCCGGAAAATCTATCTTAACCTCGATAGCCCTAAGGGAATTACGAATGTACAGCAAAACGCCGCCACCAATCCTATGTAACCTATCATTAGTAAAGAGTTTAAAACCCGGTATATCAAGTTCCCCCAACAAGTCCCGAGTCACGGTATTTAACCACGTTTCAGTGATAGCAACTATATCGTAGTTGCCGGAATAAATTATCGCCTTAAATTCGTTTAATTTATTTCTAATACTACGCGCGTTACAATAAAAGACGTTTAAGTTATTTTTTACCACGGGCCGGCGTTTTAAACTATTTTTCACGTCGGGCCCGCGTTCCCCGGACCCACAACGTTTAAAGAAGGCTTCGACCTATACAGCTTTCGTACGTTTTCGTCAATTAACCTACCTAGCCTAGCATTACCTATTTCATTAAAATGCACCCCATCTTTTATAAAAAGGCTAGGATCACTGAATTCTGACCACAGCTTTACGAAGGGTACATTTTCCTCAGCACAAATCTCTTCTAATTTAGTATCAAAAATATCGTTTTAGACGTAATCCTAAGACCCAAACCGTGCCTAGGGGTAATACCTAGAACTAAAGACCTATCTGACCTCGCCTTTAGGGACCTAATTAACCCCCTATATCTCTCCAAAAGGTCAGGCACTCTCGTATCGGGCCTATACGAGTCGTTGCCCCTACCATCGTCACCAACATCGAGTGACGGGAGGCAACGTCAATCCTATCCACTTCGTCTCTAACTCTGTCAACCCTGGCCCCTGGGAGACAGACCCTCCTCTCTTGGTTGGATGCCGTTCAACGAACTCTGTGTCCATATGGCGCACTAAAGAGTCCCCAATTAAAATAGTTTCCCTCATTCACGTCCCTTTCCAAATGGGCGAAAGGGTTCGAAACCTCGATAGTGGGGGGGGGGGAGATTCCTGTCACCTAACGTATGCGGTCTAGCTCAACCCTTAACCTCTCTAAATCCCTCTCCAACTACTAATCTCGGACCAACCTTAACCCCTTAGCCCTACCCTTGCCCTCATCAAGCGTTGCAAGTCTTTTCGTTACCTCACGTGCGCTGCGTTTTATGTCAACTATTTCCTCCCTTAAATCGCAAAAGAAACAAACTGATCTCTCGGTAATCGCCATAGGACCGCCGTTATAATCTTTAAAATCCGTATACCACCTGGTTTACCCCACATCTAACACACGACGCTTTCTGCGACGGCATCACGCAGTTAAAATTAGTTTATAACCGTCACAGGTTTAAGTTAAATTAAGCCGGCACGATATGAAAACTTCTAAATTGCTAAAAACCACTAATATTCAATTACTTAACTATAACAATGTGAATATGAACACAAGTACATAAAATTCAGACCTTTCCAAATGTAAAATTATTGCAATATGCAAAAGTCGAATCAATATCAGAGCTCAGGAAATGCGTCCTTTCAGTAAAGTCTAGCTGACGAATGAATAACTTCAGATTACTGTGAAAAGTCCCTGACCAGCCATGCGTGGCTGGCTACGAAGGCAGGAGGAAATCAGAGCAATTCCCTCCTTCTCCAAATCCCGCAAATGAAGCGGGGTGCTGAAGAGAGGTCGACCGTAGGTCGATCGTAATCCGTCGTTTAAACTCACATAAAGTGAGTATATATATATTAGGCCGGGTCGAAAACGGGAAATTTTTTATTTCTTAAAAAGTACACTGTCAGAAGTTTCATTTTATCATCTTAACAAAATACTAAAATATCAAGTATGTGCTACCCCTGCTTCCCCTAGCACATACCCCTCCCCCTTTTTACCCTCATATTTGCACATATTTAAATGGGAAAAAGTGTTATTTCTTAAAAAGTACACTATGTGAGAAGGTTTTTTTTTTATCACTTTAACAAAATATTAAAAATCAAGCATGTGCTACCCTACTACCCCTATCACATGCCCCTCTTCCCTTTTTTACCTTCATATTTGCATATGTTTAATGTTGTTATATGTTACATGATAAATTGTTTGTTTAATGCTTCATATATTTGTTTCAGATAAATAGAAATAATTTTTCAGATAAATAGAAATAAATTGCATTTGCTTTAATTATAATTTGAATTATCATAAATTATAAATTACATATAATTTGATTTTACTTCTGAATATAGTGGGCCGGCCAAAAATTGAAAAGTCCTCTAGAAAAATTAACGGCGTTTTTTGTTAATAGTAGGCACCCACCTTAGATAAGTAGTATTGAGGATGCCAAACAAGATGTGGGTGGATGCCACTCTCAATTTTGGGTTTGAAGGTCCCATACAAGGTTACAAAAGTCAAATTCTGAAAAATTCCGAATTTTTGCATTTCAGTGATGCTCTATTTAACAACGTATTTAAAGGTGTGTCATTAACACAAAGCATATTTTTGTGATTTTATGGATAATAAGTGAGTGTAACTATGACGCTGGGTGTCTTTAGTTCCATTAAAACTACATTTAGCATGCTGGGTGCGATGCGCATCTGCCTACTACTACCATAGGACAAGTAATAGCATACTTTCACATGGTGAATATTTTTAATGCACTGGCTGGCCAGACATTGGTTTGGTATATGCAATTAAAACAGTGCAGACAGTGCCAGCTGGTAAAATAATAATAATAATACTGCTAAAGGATAGGTATGTTTCGAATTGTTTCAATATCTGTGGTTACTACATACTGCCATTCCCACTTGTCTTTGCAGATAGGGAGCTCATCAGCAATGGACCCTGTAGCTGTCATCAAGCGCAAGAGGAAACGTCAGGATTCAGTGAGGATTGTTGCTTCTTCTGCCAAATCAGCGCTGGTGACCTCCGCACAGCATCAGCAGAAGGAAAAGCAAGAACTATGACTGTGGGCGATGAGAGAAAGAACCTGGGAGATACCTACTATCTTGATGTTTTAAAAAGACTGGAAAGTCATTCCAAGGATGATTTCAATGCATTGGAACTCAAGTGGCATAAATCATGCTACTCTTTATTCACCTCTGAAGGCAAACTCAAAAGGCTGCGAAGTCAGCAGCAGACCATGGGTGCATCGGCGACCACAAAAAGTGCAGGCTATCATGCTTTTCCCCCAAAGCGTAGTCGTTCAACACCAGTGATTGACTGGACCCTCTGCATGTTTTGCCAAAAGAAGACCACAAAGAAACTGCACAGGGTGGAGACAATGGAGAAGTCAGATGACTTGATCCAGCGTGCCAACACGACCCTGTCATGAGCATACCGTTGTCAGCGGTGAGTGATGTGATTGCAGTTGAAGGCTGCTATCATCTGGCATGTTTGGTGACATTTGAGAGATGTACTAGAAAACGAGCGGTGTTAGAGGAGCAGCAAGGGCCTAAAATGAGTGGATGACGAAGCTGTGCAAAGACTTGACAGTAGGCCTGTCTCGTGGTCACGTATACGACATGGGAGACGTCTGGGACAGATACGAGAGTATGTGTAATGACACCGGCATCACCGTGAAATACTCCAGGAGAACAACGTTCTACGATGTTCAAAGGCTGCTTGGATCAAACGCCAGCTATGTACGCCCATTGTCAAGGGGCCCGCTGCTGATTTACCCTGGAGAGAGCTCAGATTTCATCATCTCCAAAGCACTGGCCAAGTCTTGTGAACAAGGTCCTGTCACCTCTGAGTCAGAGTCTACTGAAGATGAAGATGCTGATGTCCGCATGTGTGCCACTAGAAGCATATTCCAAGATATGGTACACGTGGCTCTGAAGGTTCGACAAGATCTTCTTGAGACTCCTGGACACTCCGAGACATGGCAAGGTCTTGATCAGGAACATGTTGATCGCGTCATCTTTGATCGGTACGCAGGGGAAGGATCGATCAAAGCAGTTACCAAGACAAAGCATGCAATCAAGAAGAAACCGATTCGGAAAGTCATTGATGGCCCACAAGTTCCACTGCCTGAAGTGTGGAAAAACTTCATGGCCCTGGATACAGACAAGGCTGACCTAACCTTGTTTCTGTCTAACGTCATCACTGAGAAGGGGAGAGACAGGGGGTGACAAGTGCTGGTGACAGGGGGTGGCTTCTTTGAAGCCAATGAAGTACGGTCAACCAGGCGACATGACGTTCCACTGCATAGCAACCATGAAGAGGCGGACACCATGATCATCCTTCACTCATGTGATGCAGCGTCCCAGGGCTATGAACGAATACTGGTAGTGTGCAGAGATACTGATGTAATGGTGCTGCTGATTCACTTCGTTTGCACCAAGGTCGCTGAAGTGTGGATGCTGTGCGGAACGGCCAAGAACCGAAAATGCTACCCCGTGCACGATGTATTCAAGAGTGTGTCGCCCCCAGTCAGAGACAACCTGGTCAGCTTCCACGCTTTGACCGGGTGTGACACAGTCTCGTCCTTCAGTGGTCATGGAAAAAAGAAGTGTTGGAAGGTGTTCAGTGACCACCCACTCCTGCTGCACGCCATTGGTCGAGATGGGGATATCGCAGATGTTGAGAAGTTTATGTCATTTGTATGGCACCCCGGAACAGCACACAGTTGACGACACCAGAGTTCACCTTTTTGGGAAGGTCAAGAAGATTCTGGAAATGCTCCCACCGACAAAGGATGCCTTGGAGCTCCACGCCAAGCGGGCAAACTATCAGACCAAATATGGCTCCAGGCTGACAAAGAGCACGTAGATGTTGAAGATCCGGTGGACACTTCAGCCTGGAAGATGGGAGCCTCCTACCAGTGTGGACAAGACTTCCTCCAATCCCTGAAGCCTGCCTGGAGCTTATTGCTTGTGGTTGCAAGAAAAAGTGCAAGACAGCTCGATGCAACTGCTTCAGGAAAAGGATGACGTGTACAACAGCTTGTGGTTGTGACGACAGCGGTTGCTGTAACCCAGCTGGACAGTAGATCTACAGTATGTCTCTCTTCCGGGTTGAAATCGAGAGAAGCTGGAATGTGCTGTAAGGAACTAATAACTCTGTTCTTAAGTGATTGCAATCCACACAATTGTGACTGTCAGTGCAGCATTTCGGTGCTTCTCATCAAGAAACGTGAACTTGTAGATGTTACGAGTGTGTAAACTGTATAGTTATGGGGCTATATTTACTGCTTTGTGATTTAGTTGTGGTAATTCTGTTACTGTAAGTATTTAATTTATGCCATCAAACTTATTAGGCACTAATCATGTTAAAATAAACTGTTTTGACAAACAGACTTGCTCAATGTTTTTTTTCGCCAATTAAAATAAAAAATCACAAATTTTTAGCACAATTTAGGTCGTGATTAACTTGAATTTGACCTTGAGTTGGTAATTCGGATGGAATAAACGTGTCATCATACTTCTTTATTACTAAGTGTGGCACAATGAAATATTTGGTCAAACCAATTGGCTCAGAATACTTTTTTAAATTAAAATTAGAAAATATCATTTTTTGCACAGTTTGACCTCAAAAATGATCTTCAAAGTCAAAAGGAAGAGTGGCATCCACTTGCATTTTATTCCTCACCCACAGGTACATTGATTTAGCATGGGTGCCAGCTATTAACAAAAAAACGACGTGCAAAGTCGATTTTTGAATTTTGGCCGGTCCACTAATATAAACTATGACTACTAGAAGCAAGTCCTCAAATGCAGCCTTTGGATATCCTACGGAATTCCCAGCAGCCATGACTCATTCAAAAGCAGATGTTGTGAGACACTACCTTTTTGTGCGCCGTCGTGAAGAAGCTAAATCAAAAGGATCAGCAACTGCTAATGCTTGTTACAGGGTTGTTGTAAAAGATATTGAAGACATTTGGATGAAATTTTCTTTTCCTACGATTAACACCAAAGGTATCTTCTATCTTAAAGTCAGTCGACTAATAGAAGAAACCTCAAAATTGAAGAAGGTGCCGTTACATCGAAGAAATGAAAGTTTTGCCTTAAAAGTAGCTCAGTATGATGAAATGTTTGATATATCTTCTTGTGAATGCTATGATAAGGGAATTGATAGGAAATGTTGCAGGTGTAAGGATAAAATACCAATGGCAGAATGGAAGTTCAACAAAGAAGAGATCTTTAGCAAGAGCCCAAGAAGCACAAAACCGTCAAATAAAAGTACAAGAAGAAATAACTGAAGCCACCAATGTTTTACCTTCGGAATTTATAGAAAATACCTAAGAAGACATGGATGTAGATTCAGAGAGTCAGGAAGTAGATTATGAGGCCGATTTAGAAATGACTGAGAATATTCAGAACAGGCACTCGTGACTCCTATAAAAACCTAGCATTAACAGCAGATCGTTATCGTGCAAGTTGTAGAGCTGCAGCTGCAATAGTCAATGCAACTTTAAAAGATATAGGGATCCTTAACCACAACAAGATGCTTGACAGAAAGAAATTAGAAAGAGAAAGAAATCGCATGGGTGAAACAAACACTTTTAGGTCTAAATCCGAGAATCTGAAGATGGAGTGCCTTGGATTTGATGGAAGGAACGATAACACATTAACTAAAAGTGGAAAGATAAAAGAAGAACACTATGTTATTGTGAAAGAACCTGGAAGAATCTAGTATGTACACCATATCACACCAGATAATGGAACTGCTCGCTGCATAGCAGAAGAGTTGATAACTATTATTACAGACTCGAACAGCACAGATACTATCAAAGCTTTACTGTTTGATGGTACTCCGGTAAATATAGGAAAAATTGGTTGAGCCATAAAACTGGTTGAAATTCATCTTAACAGACCAGTGCAGTGGTTGGTGTGCCTCTTGCATTTGAATGAGCTGCCTTTTATGCACGTCTACAAAGCCATTGATGATAAAACAACAGGTCCAAATACTTTGGTGGGTTCATTTGGGAATAAACTGAAAACAGATTTAACAAAATTGGAGGTAGTCAAATATTCTCGCGTAAAGGGAAACATTAAAGAAATTCTAGCAAATGTTGTGAAGGAGGTAAGCAGTGATCAAAGATATCTCTATGATATGTGTCTGGCAGTGCAAAGTGGAGACACTTCTCAAGATCTGTCCACTCGATCCCTAGGTACCCTTCATCATGCTCGCTGACTTACTATAGCCAACAGGGTCCTTCGATTATATATCTCAACACCATATCCAGATAAAAACCTTCAAGATATAGTCAAGATTATTATGCAGTTCTATGCTCCAGGGTGGTTTTGGATAAAATCTCATCGTAATGCAACTGATGGTGCATATAACTTTTGGCATTTAATGTGCTTGCTTCGAAATTTAGATGAACAACATAGATCAATCATAGAACCAGTATTAAAGAATAACGCCTACTTTGTCCACCCACAAAATATACTCATATCAATGATAACTGACAAGAGACTAGAAACTAGGGAGCAAGCTATTCAGAAAATCATCCTTTCAAGAACAGGATTTTCAGGTACCAGAAACTTTGAGTTGCCTCGAACCCTCAATTTCCAATCTACTTCCAACACCGAGATGATCGATTGGCAAAAAGAGATCATTACTCCTCCACCGCTGCTAGACAATTTTAGCGACGATGAGCTACCACCGCCTCGATGTAAGCCACTGGAGATAGCTTCTTTTCCATGCCACAGTCAAAGTGTGGAAAGGGCAGTGAACCTAGTAACAAAGGCATGTCAGGAAAGAATAGGATATGACAACCGTCAAAAGTTTATCTTAAAGTCATTAGAATCAAGGCGAAAATTGCCCATGTTTGAATGGAAGGCCCAGTGGTGTGAGTAAGAAACATATGAAATAAAATTTCCTAATGATATTGAAAATTTCTTCCCTTTTAATGTGATAAGGAATAATGAAAAAGTGAATTGAATTTTAGCACATTTATTATGCCTCTAATTTTTTCGTCTGCATATATTGTTGTACTTAATTAATTTTCCTAATACTGTACATTATTAAATAAAATATTGTACGTTAATAAAGATTTATGTCATCAAAAAACCTGAATGTAGAGTAAGTCTCGTATAAATGGAATATTCTTCAATATAAGTCAAAAAGTGAAAAATTGTGCCAGGGGTAGGAGGCTTTAAACAGCGAAAATAATTTATGACGGGGTTCCTGTGTTCCATTCAAACCCCTCACAATATGTACCTTTTAAATATGAAATTTTGACTCGGCCTAATATATATACACATATTTTTTTACTTTATGAGAGGGAATTCATAGTGCTAGTTCTGTAACCAGAGTCAAAAAATTTAATTATGGACCAAGGAGAAATAAACTAAAGAGACATGTACTGAAACAGGTAATAATAATAATAATAACACTGGTTGACAAAATCGAACTTTTTATTTGTCACATGAACAAAAATGAGTGGATCTTATAGGTTTTTTACCGCTGAGTTCAAAATTGGCCTCCAAATTTTTCGATCACCCACCAATATTGAGTGAATCGAAAACGAAATTTGTATTAATTTATAGGCATAATAGCAATATCAAAGTACAAAATACATATTGAATTCACCTAAAATGTGGCTACTGATGATTTACGTTTGTATTTCGCCTCTGGGCCATCTCTTGACAATGTCCAGCAGTAGTCATCCAACATGCTGGGGCTCCACTTGCCCTGGTATCGCTTCTCCATCGTGGATATTTGTTGATGAAGCGTTCCCCATGCTCATCACTAACATCGCCTAAGTTTGTTGGGAAGAAGTCGAGATGTGAGTCAAGAAAATGAATTTTCAACGACATGTTGCACCCCACGTCTTTGTAGGCCTTGAGAAGTTCTTTAAGAAGTGACTTAATTTTTCGGCCTTGAAGTTTCCGAGGAAATTTGTGTTCACTACTTTAAATGCTCTCCAAGCTGCTCCTTCAACTTCACTTAGAGTTTCATCAAACGCGCTGTCTCTCATGATTTCTAATTTGTGGGACCACAAATATCCCTTCTTTGATTTTGACCTCGCTGATCCTCGGAAATTTCTGTTTTAAGTAGAGACCCCCCCCCATGCCATTTTTATCCATAGCCTTAACAAAATTTTCCATTAAACCAAGTTTAATATGTAGTGGTGGCAAATAACTTTTTGGATTAAGTAGAGGTGAACTGGTGAGATTTTTATGCCCTGGAATCAACGCTTGTCGAAGTGGCCATTGTTTCTTTGAGTAATGGCTTTCCCGTGCTCTGCTGTCCCATTCACAGAGGAAACAACAGAATTTCATATAACCCAGTTGTAAACCAAGAAGTGCAATCACTTTCAAGTCTCCACAGATATGCCTAGAGTATTTATCATATTGGATAGGTTTCACAAGCAGGTGCATATTGTCGTATGATTCCTTCATATGTACGGCATGTGCTAATGGAACTGAAGGGTATTTATTTCCATTATGGAGTAATACAGTTTTTAAACTCAGCTTCAAGGAATCAATAAATAGGCGCCATTCGTTTGGATCATGTTGTTGGCCAAGGGTTTTCATGAGAGGGTAGAAAGTTTCTTTGATGCTTGCGGTAAAAAGATATCTTAGTGCCTTTTTCTTGAAGATTCCAACCTTTCAACCTGGAAGCCGAAAGTTCGGATTGATCTTTTGACAATTTCAGATCACAGACAAGCTCGCTCAGGTCTGCTTGAGATATTAAGTGGGGCTCTGTCGATGAACAAGATGGTTCAAACATTGGATCAACATCGTCCGTCAGTAAATCATGTTGAGCTTCGTCATTACCATTGTACATTAATTTCATTTTCATCATCTAAACTCAACGTTTCCGGTGGCCTTGGTACTGGCAAATGTTTATTATGTAAAACAGGCCTTATGGCTGATGGTAAATTTGGGTATTGTACCATACAGTATGTTTAGATTTCGCAGTAATGCCTAGTATATTTGTTAAGCAGAAATAACAATCCATCAAATGGTCTTTCGGCTCTCTCCATATCATCGGAACAGCAAACGGCATTTGACGAGACCCATTTAGCCAGCCTGTCAGAAGTCTTAAACACGTAATACAGCATATATGAGGTGCTCACGTCTTGTTCTGATCCCCTACCTTGCAACCAAAATAAAGTTCGCATGGTTTTTTGACGAGAGGGGTGAAATTTCGCCTTTGAAATTTAAGTATTAACTCTCTACACACATAACAGAAACAGTTTGGAGGTTGACACATTTGCGTGGCATTCTGTCATGAAACAATACGAACGCACTGACACAAAAAATGATTAAGGAAAATCACGAATAAAATGCACGATGTTCACTGATTGAAATCAAATGAATAACTTACAAATGAAAGTCAACAGTGACGTGTAGCAAATTATAAGCAGAGGAAGAGGAAGGAGCAGACCCTGCCCCCTTCCTATTCTCACTCAAATCCTAAGTAATGTAAATTCGTGTGTCACTCTAAAACTGCGGGTGATAGAAAAATTCTGTTTTCATTTTCGTAATCAACGTAAAAAATTACACATAGTTCAAATAAAAATATCTCTGTGACAAAAACTTTGTTGACCAGTGTAACAACAACTAATCATCGTTACAGCTAGTTAAAACAATAAATTACACACAACAAAAACAGCCGACGTTGAAAGGAGATTACGGGTGAGTTACCACTCTTTTTTTATTGCGTAGGGAATTGAAATCACAATTTTAATTTTAATCATTTTAACATGTATACATAATAATAATAATAATAATAATAATAATAATAATAAATCAATAATAATAATAATAATAATAAATCAATAATAATAATAATAATAATAATAATAAATAATAATAATAATAATAATAAAAAATCAATAATAATAATAATAATAAATCAATATAATAATAATAATCAATAATAATAATAATAATATTAATCAATAATAATAAATCAATAATAATAATAATAATAATAATATAATAATAATAAATCAATAATAATAATAATAATAATAAAAAATCAATAATAATATAATAATAATAAATCAATAATAATAATATAATAAATCAATAATAATAATAATAAATCAATAATAATAAATCAATAATAATAATAATAATAATAATAATAATAATTAAATCAATAATAATAATAATAATATTAAATCAATAATAATAATAATAATATAATAAATCAATAATAATAATAATATAAATCAATAATAATAATAATAATAAATCAATAATAATAATAATAATAATAACAATGTTGAAGTGGATGTTAAAAGGCGGAAAACAAATTTGATGATTCAGTAATTGAATCGGACCAAATGCAAACATACTACTGCTTTGCCTTGAAACTTTCATTTGTCTTTTCATTTTCTTACATTTTTTAACGTTCCTTCTTAAACAGACAGCTTTCTAGGGACCAACCAGCCGGTCTGTTGCCGTTTTGTGTACTTTGTCCTTTTTCCTTTGTCCTCACCAACTTACCATATACACTATACATACATTCTAAAAACTTGCAACAAGATAAATTTATTCACTGTCTTCAAATCCATAAATTTCATATCAACCTGTGTGAAAGCTTTATACATTTATAAGTGTAAGCAAGGTATGAGAATTTTCAGTTGTCTTTATTTGCCTGTCTTCTTTTTCTCTTCCTTCTTTCTTGGGTTTACTTAAAGTGGATCTTAGAATCTTTGTGAGACTGTAACTTCTGTAATTTTTTCCGATTACTTACTTTTTCAGTCAGCTTTTTCAACGGAAATACTTGATCAAACACATCTTTCTTCATCTTTAATCAGAGGATCTGTAATCTTTTTTATCCGTCTATGAACACCCTTCCGTATACTTTATCAGTTCTTATAAGCTTTTGTCCTTATAATTATTGCATTTACTTATTTCATCTTTACTTTCATACAGGGCTACACTCACTTGGTACACATATAGTTTAGTATAGTTTAATATATCATACGTACAATCATTCGATAAATCTTCACCAACATCGCCTGCCCTTAATATAGAACCAATACAAATAGTAGTACAGGAAGAATTATCAAATCTGATTGAAACAGTAAAATATATGGACATGAAAGATAGACCAATTCTTATCAAACTTAAGAAAAATAGGTAAGTCAAAGAATTGTTTGAAAAGGTAAACACAGCGATCAATAGACTGGTACCAGCAAATACCGAACTCACTGAGCTTAATCATATAAACTATGCCTCCGGATTATAAATGCAGAGCAAACTCAATCCCAAACCACCAACCAATTTATGGTAATAGAGGATATAAGACAAAAAAACTGAAGACCTTAAAACTTAAAAAACAGCCAACACAAGCCAGAAGAGAAATGAACCAGATAAAACTATATTCACTCCCCAGTAGCCCACGGAAGACTCAAAAAAGAAATGGAAAAGATAAATAGGAAATACAAAATCATTAATAACTACCTCCACAGCAAAGCACTGGAATTGGAAGGAGAATAAAAAACAAGCAAACTCAAATAGACATAAAAAACCATAATCGCCAATTCACTGCAAACACTAGAAACTTCAAGGACAATATTGAAGTTAAAGCCCCACCAAATGATTTCCAGTTAGAAACCTACTGGAAATCTGTCTTCGTAAACCTTGAAAACATAATGAAAATGGAGAATGGATACAAAACATAAGAGCAGAAAATGAAAATAACCTGAAAATGGAAGAGATAAACATAACTCATAGTAAAATTGCCTATAAACTGGCAAATTTTTATAATTTCCAAAAATCTAGTCCAGACAAAATAACAAATTTCTGATCAAAACAAATAATCTCATTACAACACCAGTAGAGTGTCTGTTTCAATAAAATCCTTAAGGAAGAAGAGATAACACCAGAATGGCTGACTTGCGGAGACACTATTCTTATCCCTAAGACAGCAGAAACACAGCTCCCAAACAAATATCGGCCCACATGTTGCCTCACCACCACCTACACTTTCTTCACTGGCCTTATTGCTGACAGAATATACGACCATCTAGAATTGGGACGCTACCTAGAGAAAGAACAAGCAGGATGTAAGAGAAACTGCTTCGTCACAAAGGGCGAGCTCTTAAAAAACAAGACCATCCTGGAGGACTGTAAGAAGAGAGGTAGAAATTTAAGCATGGCTTGGATAGACTATCAGAAGGCTTTTGATAGTCTCTCCCACTCTTGGATATTACAGTGTCTACGACTGTATAAGATGCACCCAAACCATTATAAGAACATAGAAAACCACATAAATACAGTACGTGGAAAAGTACCATCACTCCAAACCATAGCAAAGGAAAAAACATCCCAAGCATGAGAATACAGAGGGGCATATTCCAAGGGATAGTTTCCCTCCCCCTCCTCTTTTGTGTTTCTTTGGACCCTTTAAGCAAACTCTTAAAAACCACTAGCATCGGCTATAACCTAAGCCAAACCAGAAAAAAGAAACCCAGACAAAACTATTAACCTACTCTTGTTTATGGATGACTTAAAAATTATACGCAGACTCGGACCGGAACCTACAACAACTGCTACAGATAGTGCATACTTTCTCCACAGATATAAGAATGAAATTTGGTCTTGATAAATGTGCCAAGTGCACACTAAGAAAAGGGAAAATGGTACAAACAGAGAACATCCATGTGGATATAGAGAATGATATTAGAGATCTGGAAGAGGACACACCCTACAAATACTTGGGTATAGAAGAAAACGATGTGATACAACACAGTAAGATGCGGGAGAAAATTGGAAGGGAGTATACACGGTGAACCAAAAGTAGGTGGACAGTAGATTGAATACGGTTTGTGTTATATTATATTATAACTATGGTGTTCATTATAACTATGGTGTTTGTGTTATATTATATTAAATATTATAACTAAATTTATTTAAATTTTATTTTGTATTATAGTATACAAAAAAATTAAATATGTATTCTCAAAATAAACGTTATCATTTACTGTCCACTACATTTGGTTCACCCTATATACATAGAGTAAAAAAGATCTGTAAAACTCAACTAACAAACAAAAACAAAATAACTGCAATAAACGAACTAGCCGTCCCTGTCATAAGTTACAGTATTGGAGTAATAGACTGCCCACAAGAAGAATTAAATAAATTGGATGTTAAAAACAGAAAAATACTAACACTTAAGAAGGTCAGCTATAGAAATCAATGCCTTCCCAGATTGTATTTGCCTAGAAAATATGAAAATATGGAGTTTTGGACACACTAAAATAACCCATTTGCACCGCTCAACAATTGTGAGTGTGGGGCAATACATAAGATGCTCTTCAAACCCTGCTATTGCAATAGTCCGCAATCATCAAGACAACCGAACCAGTCAACAGACCTCAATAACAAAGCGCAACACTTCGGAGGAGAGTGCCTGGTTGATGAGATAGAATCTGACCAAAACCAGGCCACAAAGATCGCCAGGAGGAACCGTGACAGGTTCACCAAAAAGTTTCTTTCCAATAGTGAGGAAGAGTGGGATCACCATCAGCGTGCTGGATTCTATCATCAAGAATTGAAGAAAGACTACATCAGCAAGGAAAGCTCACTGGAATGGCTAAGGAAGGGAGTGCTGCAATACGACCAAGGGAGACAAATATTAGGTGCGCAAGATCTCGTCCAAAAACAAATGCCTTTAAAAAAATGACTGGTTTATCAAACAACGATAAGTGTAGATTTTGCCACACAGAGGTCGAAAGTATTGGGCACCTCATATCTGAATGTAAGGTGCTATTGGGTGATGGGTACTACACCACAAGACAATAAAATTTCTAAATACTTACAGTACATTGTACCATATGTTCTACAATACTAATAGACTGCAGCAAAAATGTATGGGACCATGAGCCCACACCCATAATTGAAAACAACAACTTCACCATTTACTATGACCATATACAACTGGATCTTTTATAGAAAATGCTGCAGTAAGGCCGGATATACGGTAGTAATATGGGACAAAAACGAAAAGAAGGCTTCCCTAATTGAAGTAAGTGTCCTAAATGATTATGGCCTGAACAGAGCTGAGAGAGAGAAAGTCACCAAGTACCATGCATTAATGTATGACATCAGAAGAAACTGGGGAGTCAAAGAGGTGACCATTATACCCGTGATGATAGGTGCCACGGGACTCATGAAAAAGAACCTAACATTTCATCTAAAGGCAATTCCAGGCCAGCCGAAAGCCATTGAGGTTGGCGTTCCAAGGAGAACCCTTGGATGCAACCTTGCCCGATAGCTAGGAATGTTTAGCATCAGGACGATGCCCCATTTCCAGCTTAATAACTTCAATAAGAGTATGAACGAAAATAACTATTCTACTTTTCATTAATCATTTCATTATATACCTATCCCAGACATTCTTACCTGCCCATTAAATTATTTTTAAAATCTCTCGTGTATTCACTCATCTTGCCCTGTATATTAATATTTTGTATTTTATATTAGCAATCATTCCATTAGATAACTTTCTAATTTCCACATACTACTCATTCATCTCCCTTCCCAAGGCTTCATCTATTCTCTTTTAACTTTTTATACCATTCGTTGAACGTTTTTCGTGCATTCTTTTAACTACTATTACATACTCTCCTTATATCACTGCAAGGCTGCGTTTTTAAAATTCTCTTCCAAACTCTTCTCTTTCACAACATTCATCACCTCATTGTTTCAACATGCAGTTGTCTTTCTCTTTACACCATTCCGTACTCACTCCCATACAGTACATCATATGCTATTTTCACTAAGCATTCCTAGAAAACATTCCAGATATTCTGTACCACCATTTGTTCATCATCTATCCCAGGAAAAAATGCTCTACTCTTTTACACTCTACAGCTATTCGAATTCAGTCTTTCAACTTTTATTCATTTTTGTTCGCAGTGATTTTTCCTCT
Organism: Bathynomus jamesi; assembly: GCA_023014485.1. Classification (NCBI taxonomy): domain Eukaryota; kingdom Metazoa; phylum Arthropoda; class Malacostraca; order Isopoda; family Cirolanidae; genus Bathynomus; species Bathynomus jamesi. The sequence goes on along the minus strand of JAJOZX010003368.1, from coordinate 156,941 downwards.
TATAACAAATATCAACCAACTCATTTTTACACAACACAATCACATGGTCTAACAAACCTTCATTCAACCCTCGAACAGCTTCTCTATTGCATACATTCCTCAATCATAATATATTTCTCTCCCCTCCCTCTTTGCAGTCTCATTTATACCTCCTTCATTTCACACTGCCATACAACCAGCACAATCTTCCAAAGGCAGCGTTGCCGGGTGACGTTTCCTTCGTATTTTTTCAGCGATAAGACCCCATGTTAATCTCCAAAGCACAAGGAGACGGAGAATAAACTCCATCTTAAGGATTACTCCCACAGACGAGGAAGTTGATGGGATAAATTTTCAGCCGCCATATATTCCTCTGGGATATAAATAATATAACTCACTGAATTGTGAAAAGGAAATCAACAAGTGACAACCATTATATGCCACTCACTAAATGACAAGCTGTAAATGTAACTCTTTGGGGGTTTTAACAAAATCATCAAATCTTCGTGGTACTGAACCTGACGATTCTACCATTCGCTTCCTGGTTATAATATTTCTTACCTGTATCTGAACCGCGTCAATAAAATGAGTAATCCGAACATGAAGCAAAGAGAAATGAAGACAAAGATCCACGACTGAAACGAGATAAAAAAGGTATAAATACGGTCTTGAAATTATGAATGGACTCGTAATTCAATACTTGATAAGAAGAGACCCTGTTTGGGACTTAAACTGTTTTGTTCTATAGGGAAGAGTAATGATGTCTGGTCTAATTTAAACGCCCAAAGAGGACACTGAACTTATTAACCATAAGTAAAGTTAAAAAAATAGATGTAAACTTTTAATACAAAATTTTAATTGATTTGCATTTTTTATATATTTTTAATAATAATAATAATAATAATAATAATAATATTTTCAGCGAAAAGACTCATTACGTATGAAGACAATATTAGTGTCACTTCCTCTTAATTAACATTTTAATTAGACACTTCTTGAGATGAGCATATTTTAAATGAATAAAGACGGTTATGTACAGTATTAACACACTATAACACTCGCCCTTAATTTCTATCATGTAGTGTGTTTCGTACACTTATTGTAGCCTGTCAGTGACTGGACGACTTGGGGTTCATTCAATCAATACTAAATAAATCAATGTCCAGAAAAGCAATTTAAACAACCCCCAATTATTATTATTTTTATTATTATTATTATTATTATTACACGTAAGTTGAATATTTAAGCTTAAATTATCTTCTTTTCGCAATCTAAAGCTTCAGAATATATATATATATATGTATATATATATATATATATATATATATATATATATATATATATATATATATCTATATATATATATATATATATACAGGGTGGGCCGTAAGTTTCCATACATAGGAAAAATTAAACGTTTGTTTTTATGTTTCAGATACCCTAAGAATATGCGTTTGACGTAAGATCTTGTTTACTGATGAAGCAAATTTTTACGTCAATGGAGAGGTTAATCGGCAAAACATACGTTATTGGAGTAATGCTAATCCTAACTGGCTGAGTCCGACGAAGATGCAAGGTGCCGGTAAAGTGATGGTGTGGGCCGGGATATGGGGTGATAGAATTATTGGACCAATTTTTGTCAGTGGAAATCTTAATGCCGAAAGGTATCTTAACATGTTGCAAGAAGAGATTTTCCCATCCCTGCTAAACGAGGAAGGTAACTTCCCAGTTTACTTCCAGCAAGATGGAGCTCCACCTCATTATGGTCTTCACGTGCGTCGGTATTTGGATCAGCAGCAGTTTCCGGATGTTTGGATTGGTCGGCGTGGTCCTGTGGAGTGGCCTCCCAGATCCCCAGATCTCACCCCCCTTGATTTCTATCTTTGGGGGCACTTGAAGGCCATGGTGTATCAGGAAAAGATACGAGACATAAATCATCTAAAGGAACATATCACCAACGCCATTACAAGCATAACGTCAACTGTGCTAATGCGTGTTCATCAACAGTGGGGAACACGTATTGAAATGTGTTTCAAAACAATGGCAACCATGTAGAGCATATTATATAAATAAAAATGGTTGTCCATAAAAAATGTTTATTTTTCCTATGTATGGAAACTTACGGCCCACCCTGTATATATATATATATATATATATATATATATATATATATATATATGCGAGTATATAGTCATAAAATGCACAAATAGGTAAAACATTTGTCCCCATTTTTAACCCAGTTGGGTGAACGGGTTTATAGTGTAATTTATTTCTTCAAATTTGTAAACACTTTCAATTTTGTTAAAATAAGGAGAGGAGGGGTTGTGCAAGAAAGTTTAGAAAAATAATTTTTACCGTATACAATAATAATAATAATATTAATCATAATAATAATAATTTTATTGTTCTTTGCTACATACAAAAGGCATACATTAGGTATATAGAGAGTAACATATATTAAAACACACACACACACACACGTGCGCACATATATATATATATATATATATATATATGATGAATAAAACCACGAAGGAAAGGAAACACAAAAAGGTGCTCAAGCGCTTTTGTGTTTCCTTTCCTTCGTGGTTTTATTCATCATAAATATTTTTCACGTGTTACTTTCGTGAAATAATTTTCATATATATATATATATATATATACATATGAGAATGCAACAGTTAATACATTCCTAAGAATAAGAAGCGTAGAGAAATAAACAATATAAAACTACAACAATAATATTAATATTACAATTTATTATTGTATTTATATGTATTGATGGTGTACATCAGTTGCTACAGGGTACATACATATATACGTGCACGTGCGTATATATATATATATATATAATATATATATATATATATATATACACACACACACACACACACACACATATATATATATATATATATATATATATATATATATATATATATAATATATTATACACAATAGTATGACAGTAATATGAGTAGTATGCCAGCAGAAATGTAGAATCCAATGCAATTGTATGCAATACTGGTAGCTGCAAGGGTTGTTGCAGTGCCAGAGCCATGCAATATTGCAAGACACTGGCAGGGGGGTGGAGGGGGTATGCAGGAAATGGAGTTGGGGTAGATCTTTCAAGGGGGATGGATGGTAACCTTACCTAACAGCTCAGTCCCATGTGCATATATGTGTATGTATTTAAATTGTATATATGTGAATATACGAACTGCATGTGTGTTAAAATTGTGTGAGCATATATGAATTGTGTATATATGATCTGTATTAACACATCATGTGTATATATGAATTGTGTATATATGATCTGTATTAACACATCATGTGTATATATGAATTGTGTATATATGATCTGTATTAACACATCATGTGTATATATGAATTGTGTATATATAAACTGTATGTGTTTAAAGTGCGTGTGAGTATATTTAAAGGACGATTAAAAAACACGTCTTTATTAAAGGCATGGCTGGAGAGGCACACATCCGTCCGCTTGAGCTTCATGACACAAAATGGCGCTTGCCCTTACCTCCCTAGACATCTACAATAGCCAGCCAGCCTTGAGCGGTTTTGGCTGAACACTCAAGCACACACACACACACACACACACACACATATATATATATATATATATAACGTAAAGACCGACGCTTTGTATAGGAGAATTACCCGCGCAAGATGAGAGCGAAAGAACGAAACAAATGAAAAAATGAGGTAACCACCCGGGAATCGAACCCGGGATCTTCCGATTGCCGGTCAGATATGATAACCATTACACCACGGGCCTCACCCAATCAAATGTCGTAATCCCTCTACATGCGCGCAGAAACCAATGCCCCAAAGGGGCACCTCCCGCATGCCGTAACATTATATACAATATAACTGCAAACACGCAGTATAATTAACGTAAAGAACGACGCTTTGTATAGGAGAATTATCCGCGCAAGATAATTCTCCTATACAAAGCGTCGTTCTTTACGTTAATTATACTGCGTGTTTGCAGTTATAATGTATATAATGTTACGGCATGCGGGAGGTGCCCCTTTGGGGCATTGGTTTCTACGCGCATGTAGAGGGATTACGACATTTGATTGGGTGAGGCCCGTGGTGTAATGGTTATCATATCTGACCGGCAATCGGAAGATCTCGGGTTCGATTCCCGGGTGGTTACCTCATTTTTTCATTTGTTTCGTTCTTTCGCTCTCATCTTGCGCGGATAATTCTCCTATACAAAGCGTCGTTCTTTACGTTAATTATACTGCGTGTTTGCAGTTATAATGTATATATATATTATATATATATATATAATATATATATTATATATATAATGTAGCCACGAAGCATACACAAAATTTATTTCTAGTTAATATTTTCATGCGAATTGTAAAATTTTTCCTAAAAACAGTAGGCCTACGTTGATAACATCACTTTGGCTGCATCTTATGTACACAAAGGTCATTCCGAATTGCTAACTATCTTCTATACAAACGAGACGCTGGTTCAAGTAACAAACATTATCATTATATACTTAATTTATCTACAAAACTTAATTGAATTCTATAAACTTTTATACACACAACGGTCATAAACAGGCGCTGTTGTGATATATTTATTTATTTTAAATCGTAAATATTTTCCTTCCTTCGTAAAGAAAAACTTAAGCTGGTTCACCACCCGAAAATAGCTTTCGTACCCCGTTTAGTTGTGACAGTTACATCCGCAATCTAAAGATATAATTGTTATATATTTATTTTAATTCTGTATTTACTCACCAATACAACCACTGTACCATAACTTCACCATTTATTTACCCAGGTACATATATATATATATATATATATATATATATATATATATATATATATATTACACACAGTATATATATATATTATATAATATATATATATACAGTGTATATATATATATATATATATATATATATATATATATATATATATATATATATATATATATATATATACACACATTTTCTAGAGAGGTTTAGCGTAATTTTGTGCCCCGTTTTGTTTTCCGCATTTCAAGGAGAGTAAAAATTTATTTAAACAGGAGTGAATAGTAACGCTGTTTACTCACAAGGTACAACTAAAATAACACGCAACGGCGGGTCAGGGAATTGATTGTACACGTACGCCTCGCGTCAGTCTGTCGCCATTCTTTCTAATAACATTCTCCAAACTAAACTAAACTGTAAAATCAAATAGACTGAATTAGGTTGTTTTAAAATCTCATCTCTCTTTTACTATCACTGCCTTTCTCTCTCTCTCTTACTTTCCTTCGTAAAGATATATATATATATATTATATATATATATATATGTGTGTGTATCCCACGTAAAGTTATAAGTCCCCCCCTCCACCGTAATATGACTTAGATGTTGTGAAGGTAATCTAGCAACCTCATTATTACATTAGTTTGCAAAGGCTATACATGGAATAAGTTAAATAGTTATTAACATTAGTTTGCACGCAATTTAATTCCAGTTTCGCATTTATTTGATTGCATTTTATTTGAATCTTCATAAATTTTAAATTTAACACAGCATATACATTATAGCTAATATATATATATATATATATATATATATATATATATTAGACCGTTTCACGATTATATGGTAATTTTTCAAATTGAATTTTGATAAACGCACACACTTTTATTTTTTTATATAAATGAAGAAAAACAAATAGACAAAATATAATTTTATTTGAATGATATAAAGGCACCCCTCAGATGGCACTTCTTTTACATTAATGGATAATTAGAGCAAATATAAGACTGAACGAAAAATATGTTTTAAAACAAAGCGACTTAAATTCTATTTGAGACATATATTGATTAAGAATATAGGGATTTCAGTGGCTGAGGGACCTCCTTTCTCTGATTTTCAATGATTTGAAAGGCCAGTTGTCTCTCTTCCTCACTCTTTGTGAGCTTCTCATTAAACTCTGTAGCCAGTTTGAATCTTCGTTCAGCACAGTCGTTGATTACTTTGACTGCCATGACCCGATTACGGTGCTCCTCAATGTCTTCAAGTTTCTTGGGAATTTCTATTTTCAAACACTTGAAGAAGTCTTGTGTTTGAGTTGTGACAAAACTGGTAATCTTTAAGTCATTGGGGTTTTGCAACATTCGGGGGTCCACCTTTCTTGCCCTCACTTTTCGAGGAGGCGCGTGGTGAAGGTTGTGGAGCATTAGAACCTTATCATCTTCAGTCACGAGGTTTGAGAAAAAGCCAAATCCTACAAGATCCTCACTCAAGTACCAACCATGGTTCTGAAGTTTTTTGAGGGCTGTAGCACCCACTTCCTTATCAACCTGGATCTTGTAGATATGTAGCATCTTGAGGAGGGCCAAATCATTTGCTGGAGCATCAATTCCAACTGGAGATGTATACCAAGCTTGAAGATAAACTGTCACTGAAAAGGCGTTTATTCGTATCAGAGCTTGTTTTTCATGAGGGGTGAGAAGGAATTGGTTCCTAAATAAGTACATTTTTAAGGAATAGATGCCCTTTCCCATCCATCTAGCTCTGCTGTAAGCTCCTGGGTAGTGGAATCTGCTATCAGAGCCTTTATTTGTTTTAGGCATTGGACAACCAAGGAAGATAAGTGCAAGTTCTAAGTATTCCCTGTAGTCACCTCGAGTGTGGCCCTCTTGAAGTTTGGAGTTGATGAAAGAAATAAGCTTGTCTCTGTGCTTCAAGATCCAATGATCTAAAGATTCTGAGGTGAGATCATTGAGTTCATAGGGCTTGTAATTCTGCTGATCAATGTTATCCCAACAATCTCTGAATCGATTGAATAAGGGAATTGTGGACCCGAAGAAGAGAAAAACATGTCAAAAACTGCAGTGATAAGAAGCTCGTGGATATGGTGGCGGCATGCCAGAAAAAGGAGTGATCTCTGAAGGGCCTTTTGGATGATGGTACAAGCCCCAGCATGGATACCTGTATTGCTTGCAGTAGTATCAAAACAAAGGTCTGCTACCCACTCATTTACTTGTGGCCATTGCTTCAAGACATCTAAAACTGCTCTCCCCATTTCTTCTCCCGTTCCAGAAATAAGCTTTGGAATAGACAGTAATTTTTCTAATTCGCCTGCACCAGCCACAACAATGGGCATTACATCAATCTTACCCCCATGCATGGATGGAAGAAGCTTTCCATCAAAATGAATTATTAAAGGGGTATTTGGTTGGAAAATGGCTTTAATCTTCTCCCATCTGCATCCGTGTTGATCGCCGAGACCTGTAGATAGAGGATGATGAAAGTGTGATCTCTTCAATTTCCACTCCAGCAGCTGAAAGGGCAGGTGCCACAATGTGCATAGCAGCTCTTGCAGATGTTCCAGTGCGGTCCAGAGCAGCCAAGAACTTTTTATCCCTAACAATTACACCTGGTTCAAGCTTCTCCTTTTTTGAAGATGATGATGAGAGTGCTCTGTAGAACAATTCATCACCAGATGATTCTTCACTTCCTCCTGAACCGGAATTTTCACATTGGTTGAGATCCACAACCTTTGTCAATTGCCTCATTTCTTCCTTTGATTTCCTGCGAAGTTTTTCCATTCTTTCCATGCTTATCTGTCGTGCTTTTGCCTTTCTTGAAAACTCCTTGTCTTCTGGACCCATAATCATTTTCCGATCGTTCCTTTGATCCTTAAAAAATCTTTATCCTCCTGCAATTTTATTTCTGTTTCCACTTCTGAATGAGCTACATCGAAAAGCTCCTTTAAGCTGGCGACAAATTCTGCTTCATTCTTCTCTTGGGTAGGAGTTCGTCGAGTTCGGTTCTTGACCAGCCCTTCATGCTTATTGTAAAGCCTTTTAAGCTTTGAGACAATATAAGGCTTGTGGGATGTAATTAAGGAGGCTTTTTCCCACATAGCAATAACTTCGTTGGCTACAGTTGCGCAAGCTACAGAGACATTTTGCTTTCCCACCTTAATGTGATAAAAAAGACGTTTAAGGACATCACTGTTAGTTGGAAGCTGCTTCTCAGAAAAACCCTCTTCCAGCACTTGTCCGACCAACCAGACTTCACACTTGTTTCTGGTTTTTGCCATAATTCTGAGGGAAAAAGTTTTACCACCTGTTAGTCTTAATAATAATATAATATAATCATTAATCACTCACCTAAATTATATTATGACTTGATTACTGTAAGAAAGTTGTAAAGTAACATGAATTAACCTTTCTAGAACAGTAAACTTGTGAAAATATCAGTAATTATAGATGAAAAAGCAAATAAAACATCATATAATCCATAAAGGGAAAAAATGGAAATTCTAGAATAGTTATCCTGAAGGAAGAATTTTCTAGAATTCTCTCTAAAGAATATAGGGGGGTTACTGGACCATTCCTGAAAATGACCTACTTATCTTCCAATTTTATTTATGAATTTTATATACCAAATTTAAGAGGACATCACAAAATAAATAAATATATTTGCCAGAAAAATGAAAATTTTCTCATGAGGGGTAAAATAGATATGCATTGAGGGGTGGGATAACAATAAGCTCTTGTCTTAATATTTTGCATGAAGTCTTTTTTCATGACATATTACGTTTTTAGTATGTGTGCGTTGAGCCATCATAAATTTCGATTTTTCGAAACGGCCTAATATATATATATATATATATATATATATGCGCCTCGGTGGTGTAGTGGTTAGCGTTGCTGACTACGAATCCATCGGCCCCGGGTTCGAGACCCGTTGACGGCAGCCGGCGTGCAGCAAGACCCAGCTGTTAGAAAAAGTCTTTATCTTCTCCTTCGAGCCTTGCTCTCTTCGAAGAACTTAGTCATTAAAATAAAGAAAAATAATTTCCGATATGTTATAAGAAGAATCGGGGAACCTTCAGAGAACTTAGTCTTCAATAAAGAAAAATAATTTCCCGATACGTTATAAGAAGAATCGGGGAACCTTCAGAGAATTTAGGAAGCCTCCCAGAATCCTCCGAACCACTATAGAAGAACTCGGAGAGTAGTATAGAAGAAACAACTGCGAGTAACAAATCCGTTGCTGCCTCCTAACCAGAACCCCCGTCGACTTCGAACCAACCATGGCCATAGACGGAGGGGTTAACATATGTGTTGTATGTACTACAAACGGTTATAACATTTTTAAAATTAATCTGGGATTTAGCGCTGATTGGTTGACTCATTGTCAAATGTTTTTAGAACATTATTTTCATTCATCACTCTGGTTTACATATTCCTAAGGAAACATAGATGATTAATTAAATATAAATTCAAGAAGGGGATATATATTAACAATGAATTGAATAAAAAAATGATCTTGTAAACACTCATAAAAACAACCTCCGCACTCGATGACAGTGGTCATGGTATTGGCAAACCTGTCATCCTGAAATGAAGTTTCAAAGTATAAAAACAGAGTCATTGTAGGCATTATTGCGCCCTGAGCAAATTCCAAATTCATTTATTTATTTATTTACATTTAATATTGAGCATAGATTCAGATAGTATTGTTACAGAGCAAAATCCTGATATATATAAATACATATCTAGGCGGTTTATTAATGAAATAAACAATGTTTTGAGGCATATTAAATTTTAATAACATTATAACATTATCAGATTGATAGGTATCTGCAGGTTTCATACGTTACTGCTTAGAATATCTCCCAATTGACAAATTGACGACAGCTGAATGGATACTACTGGTATGGCATTGTTATATATCCGGAGCAAATGCTATTTTTAGATCAGCAACACTGATATAGTGATAAAGAGTCAGTGAGAGAAATATTTAGAAAAGAAGAATGCTTTTTAATGAGGGAGCATCATAAATGCATATAATTGTTTTGTATTAATAAGTTCGATGTTACAACTTAAGTGTTGAACCACTACAGCTGTAACTCTGTAACAGCAAATAAAACTATTACAGTAATTCATATCAATAGATATAGAGCCATTTAAACGATGAATTTGACAATATTTGAGATATTTTATATGTGAACACACCAAAAATTTAATATCTTGTCCAGCACCGTTGTTGACTGCAAGAAGTCATAGACAACAACAGTGACTTGACAAGATATTAAATTTGTCGTGTTCATGTATAAAATATCTCACAAATACAGTGGTAATTATGGATGTGTAACACCTTTACAAAATTGTCAAATATCATCGTTTAAATGGCTCTATGTTTATTCATACGAATTACCGTAATAGTTTTATTTTCTGTAATTCTCTCCTTTGAGGTGAGAGACCGCCAAGAGTCACAGATACAGTGGTTCAACACTTAAGTTGTAACATCGAACTTATTAATACAAAACAATTATATGCATTTATGATGCTGCATCAATACAAAACATTCATCGTTTCTAAATAATATTTCTCTCACTGACTCTTTATTACTATATTAGTATTGCTGATCTAAAAATAGCATTTGCTCCGGATATAACAATGCCATACCAGTAGTACCCATTCAGCTGTCGTCCATTTGCCCATCAACTGGTAATGTTATAATGTTATTAAAATTTAATATGCATCAAAACATTGTTTTTTTTCATTAATAAACCGCCTATATATGTATTTATATATATATACCATATGTCCCACAAAAAAGTACACCCAACTTTAGATTGTACTAACTCTTCCAAAAATTGAGATATTTTGGATCTGTTTGTTTGATTTAATATAGCAAATTATTCTTTGTTAACGTTCAAATTTATTCATGTTTAAACGATTTAGTGTTTAAGCATCTGCTTTTAACTGAAGGGTACAGCAAAATGGGTTGCGCGGAATGATCATTTCTCCCAGCCAGATAGCTCCTCTTGCTTTAACCAATGTGCTACTTTTAACGTCGAAGGATATTGCAAATATTTTTTTAAATAATTCGAACTTTTGTATCTAAGATACGAGTCATACATATAAATGAAGATCTGAATTACTAAATTTATAATAACTTTGAAACCCTTTCATGCAGTTTTACACGAAGGCGCGCGTTCTCATGGTCACAACTTATCTGCAAACTAAAAGCTTAAAACAAGTTCAGAATACCTTCGAACTGCAATTTCCCGATGGAGCTTCTCCAACTAAACATACAATTTTGAAGAATGTTCGGAAATACAAAGAAGAAGGAACGGTCCTCAATTTGAACAAAGGACGTTCAGGCCATCCGAAGACGGCAAGAACAGACGAGAACATTCAGCATGTTCGGCATTTATTAGAGAGACATCCAAAAGTGTCCACCAGGCGAAATGGTACAGAACTCTCACGCATGTCATTTCATCGAATAGTTCGTGAGGATTTGAATTTGTACTCATACAGAATGGAAATTCGACATCAACTCATTGAAGGAGATCTACCTCGCCGCCTAAGATTTGCCCAGTAGTTTCTTGAAAAACCAGAAAGATTCACGGAACAATTAGTGGTTGGAGATGAGGCGGCCTTTTTTATGAATGGTCTAGTGAACAGACAAATCTGCCGTCAGTATGCACCAAAAAATCATCCACCTGACAATCATATCTACGAAAAGAATAACTCTAGACAAAAACTCTCTCTCTGGGTGCGGTAATGGAGCGTTAATTGGCCCGGTCTTTTACGATGGTAATCTAAATGGTGAAGCTTACCTAGAAATGATAGACCGAGAAATCCTTCCACAAATACGTATTACTTATGGAAACCGATTTAATCGTATTTGGTGGGTGCAAGACGGAGCTCCTGCTCACAGGAGAGTTATTGTGAAGGAACGCTTGCAGGAAGTCTTCCACCAAAGAGTAATTGCTACAGGCCATGACATTGAATGGCGTCCCAGAAGCCCTGACTTGACCCCGTGTGATTACTTTTTATGGGGTCATTTGAAAAATAGAGTATTTGCATCACAACCTATCAATTTAGATGATTTGAGGACTCGCATCACAGCTGAAATCAACTTGTTAAAAGACAATCCAGATCTTATCAAAAGAGTGATGGGGAAGATGAGAGCTCGACTCCAGATTTGTATCGATAGGAATGGCGGTCATGTTGAAAGAAAACGAAACTAAGCATAACTTTTGTAATAAGGAATAAAGAAAAATCTGCTTTGTATCTTATTAAAATTATGTTAAAGTATCTATTATTATGTATTTGTCTTTTCATTACATCGATAGCACACACATTATTTTTTCATTGACCAATTTTGCGCAATCCATTTTGTTGTAACCTTCAGTTAAAAGCAGATGCTTAAACACTAAATCGTTTAAACATGAATAAATTTGAACGTTAACAAAGAATAATTTGCTATATTAAATCAAACAAACAGATCCAAAATATCTCAATTTTTGGAGGAGTTAGTACAATCTAAAGTTGGGTGTACTTTTTTGTGGGACATATGGTAATGGTATATCACGATTTTGCTCTGTCTTTGTTATAACAATAATATCTTAATCTATGTTCAATATTAAATATAAATAAATAAATAAATCAATTTGGAATTTGCTCAGGGCGCAATAATGCCTACCAACGGCTCTGTTTTTATACTTTGAAACTTCATTACAGGAAGACAGATTTACCAATACCATAACCACTGTCATCATGTGCGAAGGTTGGTTTTTTCAGTGTTTGCAAGACCATTTTTTATTCACTTCATTGTTAATATATATATATATATCCCATTCTTGAATTTATATTTGATTAATCATTTATATTTCCTTAGTAATATGTAAACCAGAGTGATGAATGGAAATAATTATGTTCTAGAGATATTTGTCAATGAATCAACCAACCACTCAGCGCTAAACACCAGATTCATTCATAAAATGTTACAACCGTTTGTAGTACACACAACAAATATATGCCAGGTGTCGCTATGTGTTCTCAAGAGTGTCCTACGAATAATAAGCAGAACTGTACGTGTTTGATTGTCTTGTGTTAAAGCGGTGTTGTGGTTTGGAAGTTAATATTTTGTTGTGATGATTTCTGGTGCAGTATTATAGACGATTTTATACATATTGAGGCGATGTTTAGTAGATTTCTACTAGTTTGAGAATTTTTTACTTATGGAACATTTGATCTGTACCCTTTGATCTTGATGCGCCTCGGTGGTGTAGTGGTTAGCGTCGCTATCTACGAATCCATCGGCCCCCGGGTTCGAGACCCGGTGACGGCAGTCGGCGCGCAGCAAAACCCAGCTGTTCATTTTTCCCCACAATAAAGTGGTTGGTAGATAAATGGGTATCCTGGTTGGCCTGGTTGTTAAGACGCTGGGCTGTTGGTGGGGCGTAGTTCGGATTCCACGTTAAACTGTAGGTCTAAGGTGGAGTGAAAAGCTTGACCTTCGTCAGAATGAACAAATTGGGGGGAAGCAAACCGAAGTTGTACTTTCATTATGCTTGTTCTACTTATAGATTTTCCTAATTAATCTTTTCTGCATTACTACCAATGGCTGTAGTCAATACTTACGTGCGCTCCAGATTTTTAAGAGTATGTCATGAGATACTGTGTCAAAGACTTTAGCCACATCAAGTAGGATGATTATTGAAGTTTTTTGTCATTGTGATTGCTTTTAAGTTCCTCTAATATTGAGGTTATTGCCTCATTAGTTGTGGGTAGCCAAACTGTTGTTTGTGTATGATTTTGTATTTGAATATAAATTTTATTATTTGATAATATCTTATTATCTCGTAAAGTTAACTGACGGTTGGGAGGATGGAAATGGGTATGTAGTTTGAGGGGGAAGTTTTATCCCCCGATTTATAGACAGGTAGACGGGGCATACCTTGCCCTTTATTAGGCAGTCTGGAAGACCCCACTTTGACTGGCTAGGTTTATGAGCTTTGAAGGCGTGGGCGCAATTAAGTTTGTGCATTCATTTGTAAATTCTGTTTGGGATTGTGCCCAATGTACAACTTTATTTTTTTAATTGTTTAATGGCTGTCATTAGATCATGTTGGGGAGTTGAAGATAATAAGAAAGTGTGGTTACGGGGGCCCTAGGTACCAATCGCATATTAGAAGCGAGATTGGCACCCACTTCAGTGAAAAAATTGTTGAAAGTATTTTAAATATTTATTTTTTCTGTAATGGGCTCATCACTTAATAATAGCTTTTCGGGGAGAAGAATATCTTAATATTTTTTTATTAATCGCTATGTTAATGAGATTCCAATACTGTTTAGGATCGCCTTTGTATTCTTCGAATTTATGTTTATAGTAATTAGCTTTAGCTTTGTGCATTAATGAATTAAGTCTGCTTCGATAGTGAGTGTAGACTTCCTTTGGGAATAGACTTTCCTTCACATTTTTATATAGATTGTGTTTTTGTTTAATAGATGTCTTTAGACCTGGAGTCCACCAGTGATTGTTGATTAAAACAGTGTGAATATTTTTTCAATGATGAGGCAGTGGGGTGTGTCAATTTTAGTAAAGTCAACAATTCAAAAACTACTAATGCTCAAATGATATATTATCTAGCAAACTTAGAAATATCTTCAGTGTTGCTTAAAAGAGCCATTTACCTACTTATATTTGACCATAAAGGTTTGAAATATAACCTAAATATGACTGTAGCATCGTACATCCATTTGCCATTGATATGTGTGGTCAACTGTGGTTATTTTTGGTGTGTAGTATGGTTTCTAAGTTTCACATAGTCACAAATGCTAGAGTTTAGATTGTGAATGCATGTTTTTCCCTTCTTTTTGACAATTTTGATTACTTCGTAATGTAAATATTGTGTAATTCAAATTATTCGAAATGTTATGTGTGACCCAAACTTTCTGTATATTTTGATATGATAGATATATGAAATTGTCATTACTTTGAATAATTACAGTAAGTCTTGTACCTATAACAACACAACCTTTTATCTGAGCTTACAGGAAGATATTAAGAATTTCAATTAACTCAATTTTATGTAATCATAATCAGTAGGCCTATCCAAATTTCAATGACATTTCTTTTGTTCACAGGTCCACAGGATGAGTCAGAAAGAACTCAGAACCCGAAGCAAATCAAGTTGTCACCTAAGTCATTTAGTGGGGACTGGGAGGGAACTTCCCCCTGCTGAGCTGCCCACAGCCAGAGATCTGCTGCGGTATGGTTTGTTGAGGAGAGAGATGAGTGAGGAAGACAGGGGGAATTACCCAGTTAATGACCTGATTAACAACGGCATTGTTCCAGGGCTACTGGCTCAGTGGAGAAAGGCCAACGCTCTATTCACAGGACCTGTAATCAACACTGAGGTCAGGATCAGGGCTAAAGTGAAGGCACTGTGGGATGAGAGAGTGAAGGTGTCCATTGGCAATGTGAAGCTAGAGGTCAAAGATAGGTTCATGATGAAACTGGACAAATTGGTGGACATCCTAACCTGTCACTGTGCAATCAGGAGCTGCAGTGAGCTTGGGTGCAACCCTGTCTGCAACAGTGAGGTTCACATTGACTGCAGCTGCAGGAGCGAGCAGAAGATACAAGTGCAGGAGCTTGCCTTCATTAAAGGTCAGAGAGAAAAGGTGGGAAGTGTGGGGGCACACCAGATGGGTCTAGCTGATCACCCTGAGACCAGGAGACAGGAAGCAGTGCTGCAGAGACAGGAGCAGAGAAGGAAGGCCGAGGAGAAGAGGAGGAGGAAGGCAGATGAGTCAGCCAAGAAAGAAGAGGAGTTGAGGGAGGAGTCACTGCTGTAGATGGAGTTGGAGGAGACTGGAGATATACTGGAGGAGGCAGGGAGGAGAGAGGAGGCTGCGACAACTTCTTCCTTGCCTGTGGCTAAGAAGAAGAAATACCTCACTGAAGATATCACCAACACAGCTCTGGCTAGTTTGAGACATCACACTGGGCTGAGAGAGACTAAAGAGATTGCCACTGCTGCCTGGATTGATGTTGGTCTTATCACAGAGTTTGACACAGTACTGGTGATTGACCACAACAAGGTGAGGAGGGCTCAGGAGAGACTGACTGATGAGCTGGTCAAGAAGTTTGATGAAGAGATTAGGGAAAATGGCATCACCTGTATTTTCTTTGATAGGAAAAGAGATGAGACCAAAGTGATGATGGAAGCTGAGGGCAGTGACAGGCAGTTTCATGGCCTCATTAAGGAAGAACACTACACAGTGTGCAATGAACCAGGTGAGAAATATTTGTGGCATTTTGTACCAGAGGAAGCTGTAGAGGAGAGAAATCATGCTGAGGTCATTGCTGATCATCTGGTGAACTGGCTAAGAGAGAGAGGAGCAGACCAGACCCTTTTGGCCATAGGAGGTGATAGTACTAATGTGAATACTGGCTGGGAGGGAGGAGTAATGCATTATGTGGAGGTCAACCTTAGCAGGAAGTTGGTGTGGATTGTCTGTGACTTGCACACTGGGGAGCTGAGTCTAAGACATCTGGTGACTGCACTGGATGGCAAGACATTGAGCAACAACAAATGGTCTAGGCCCCTAGGGAAGATGTTAGACACTGCCACTGAGCTGGAGATCAACCCAAACTTCACGAGGATCACTGTTGGTCCTCCTCTACCCCATCTTAGTCAGGAGGTAGTCAAGGACCTCAGCACAGACCAATCATATGGCTACAGAATCATCACTACCATCAAGTCGGGAGAGGTACCTCAGAGTCTAGCTCTCCTGGAGATTGGGCCAGTCTGTCACAGTAGGTGGGTCACCACGGCTCTAAGGTTCTGCAGATTGTGGATTTCCAAATATGGGCTGAAGGGTAGGAACCTGAAGAATCTGAGGATAATTGTAGAATTCATAGTGGAAGTCTACATGCCAGGGTCCGAGGCATGTACTGTACCAGCTGGAGCTGCTCAGAAGTCAGAAGAAGGAGGTGATAAGAATAGTGGTGCCTACAGTGCAGAGATCAGCCTGGTATGCACACTCTTAGGCTGTGCTCAGGCCATGCTGTGCAGTGAGGTGGAGGAGGAGAGGAGGGAGGCAGTGAAGAGGATACTGGAAATCAGAGGTGAAGGAGATGAGGACACACAGGTAGGAGACTGCAGTGTCAGACCCAGGAAGACTCCTGACATCAACCCAGATGCCACTAAACTCTCGGAGCTTATTGACTGGAACTCTGGTATGACTGAGCCTCTTCTGACCTGTTCCCTCACCACTGCTGCAATCAAGGAGTTTCTGGATAGACCAATGGAAGTTTATGCATGGCCCTCACACACACAGTCAGTAGAGAGGTGTGTAAGGATGACAACTGAAGCAGCACATGTTTACTCACAAGAGAGGAGAGAGGCGTACATCAGTGGCCAGGTGGCCAGTAGGGAGCTCATGTCCAGGAACAAGAGCAAGGCAGACATGGCATCCTTGGCAAAGTTCAAGAAACTTATCTATATTTGTAAGTTTTAATATTGAAATACAATCAAAATGTCTTTAATTGTATGTATGTAAAATGTGGTTATATACAATAAAAAAAATACTTGCAAAAATTGCTGATTTTTCGTAAACTTCAACTTCAAATATAAATAACTAGAACTTGTCAAATCTGGATTTTAAAGCCATATTTCGATTTAGCACATAAAAATGCATCATTTGGTCACTAGTAGTCTTTGAAAATCTAAAGATTTTACTTTGCTCCCTAAAATTGACACACCCTAATGGGGCAGGGTTCGTTGAAAGCATACGATAGTGTTTCCTGAAATTTTTCAAATTTGATATTTATATCTGTATGCGGGTTATCAATGAAGTCGAAATCTGTTTTGCCTAATTTCATTTTCAATCTGATTATGCCTTTTTTTCTGAATTTAACGCTTGTGTTCTTTAATTTGCTTGTCGTTGTTTTCATTGTGACTTAATTTTGGAGGTGGTCAGTTATGCCTGCAAGGAATTGCCCTGTGTCATGTGTATATTGTGGGGCTCTACTTAATCATATGTGGGCGATAAGAGAAGATTTAGTAAGGTCAGTATGGGGGCGTGTTGGCCTTGTTACGTAAGTTTTATGTTCTTTGCTGATCATTGTGTTCCATAATGATTTGGCAATGCAGTCTGTCCCTATTTCCATCAAGTCTATATTAAAATTCCCGAGGATGAAAAAATGCGAGCTCTTTAAGGATTGATGATTGCGGTACCGTTAGGTGGTCCGTATATTGCCAGTATGTTGAGAGAGGTTTTGTCAAGGGTAAGATAGACCACACATATTTCAATGTGGGGTTCTACTGGACAGTGTGTGAATTTTTGGGCATTTTATGGTATATTTTATGTAAATACGAATGCCGCCATCTCTTCTTTCTCTGCGAAAAGTGTCAAAAAATGTATAGCCCTCTAAAAGAAAAAAAATGTTTATACGGGTTCCGTATGAAGGTTTCCGTGAGTGTAATTACATGGAAATCTTTTAATTAAAGATAATGTATCTCTGAAAACATCAAGATGCTTAGCAAGGCTTCTAATATTAAAGTTCAATATTGATAGGTAATAACACTGCCCAACAAAAAAAAAAATCTTTGCTGCTGATTTAATTCTAAGACCTGTTTCTGGATAATATGATGTGCTGATTTAAAAAATCACCTTAGATTTTGTCCATCACATCAGGTTTTCGTGCAATGCAATATGCCTATTTTGGTTGATCCATGAAGGGCGCTTATCAAAATTGATGATTTTTGAGACCTGTTAACAGCTGTTTTGCTGTTAAAATTTTATCTGTGGAATACACAAATCTGTGCATTAAATCTTGGGTATCTGTGATTTCCCCAGGTGTGAGCGTGACGTCATGATCATGGATTCATTTTTTGCTTATTTAAACACTTTTAATCACTTTATGTGTCAATATTACCATTGTATATTAAAGTTCACTCCCTGCACAATTGTTTACTTTTCCATGCTGATTCTGAGTATGTAAAAACTTATTTTTTGAAAAGAAAAAAAATTGGGCATAACCCTGCCAAAATGCGATATCTCAAAAATACATGTATTTGATTGCTCGAAAACCTGACGTGATAGGCAAAAACTAAGGTGATTTTTGGAATCAGCACACCAAAGTTACCTAAAAACAGGTGTTAGAATTAAATCAGCAAAATTGGTGTTGGGCAGTGGAATCATTCGGTTTTGAGTTGGAGTCGTTGATGGATATGTATTTCGAATCTTTATCAATGAGATTGGTACTATAAAATTGGTCGATACAAAGGGATGGACAAGTGTTGGAATTCTAAAAATGTGTGAGAGAGAATGAATTTGGGTGAATGGGAGCATATATAAAACGATAAAATCTGAAAGACGGAAGAAAAACTTGCACTTAATCAGCATATATAGAAGAGGTAAGAGTAACAATTTATAAGAGGAGCTCATTGGCATCATATGTAGAATAAAAGTTGATTTGTAAGTAGTGAGGTGAGGGAGAAATAATATTATATACATACTGTATAATAAGGTTACGTGAATTAAACTTATATTCACTGGAAAGAAGAGAGAGGCACACCATTATTTACATTTGGAAAATAATGGAGGAACTAGCCCGAAATCTCACTTTGAACCCTATAACCCCCAAAACAACAGTGAAAAGTAGAAAAGGAAGAATGTTTCGTGTTCCCAAATTAAAGGCAAGACAGGGAACATCCTTATCCCTAAAGGAAAGTAGTTTTGTTGTGAGAGAGACCAAGAATGTTTAACCAACTCGAGAGGAGGGGCGACAAGCTAGACCTTCGTGAAATGAGGAATCATCGCACGGAACATTTCAAAAGTATATATATATATATATATATATATATATATATATATATATATTATATATATATATATATATATATATATATAAAACTTATATATATATATATATATATATATGGAGGAGGTCGGTTAGTTGGTTGTTGTTGGTTGTGGTGTTTATTATTTGGAAAGAGGAGAGGTCATTGGAATAATCTGTGGTGAGGCAGCAAAGTTGGGGGAATCCACCTAACCTCTTTGGGGGAGAAGTTGGGACGGCCTCACCCCCCCAAAGGGGTATACCTAACCTAAGAGAGAGAGAGAGGAGAGAGGAAGAGACCATCCAGTGTCTGTGAGATGCAGAAGCTTAATGAGAGCTCAGGTAGCACCACTTGGCTTAGAACTCGAAATCCACCAGTTTACTTAATCAGCCAGTTGGCTTAAAAGACTTAGAAGGCAGATGTATGTGTGTGTATATATAACTTTTCAGCTGCCAGATTGCGCTATTCAGATATTCTTGACATTTGGCTTAGAAATCCGTCAATCAGCTTGAGTTGCCAGATTGCGCTAATCAGGTATTCTTGACATTTGGCTTAGAAATACAGGAAGGTCTCGGTTAACACGGGTTCGGTTAACACGGTATTCGATGTTACGCGGTTTATAATTTGTGACCATAATCCCGTTATATGCGGTATAATTTCACTTATCGCGGCCAAAAATATTTTATTTACAAAAGCGAATCTCCTTCGCTATTGCTGTCAGTATTGCTTCGGCCGATATTGAAAATGCAAATAGAAATTAATGAATGGAGATCCTGATATGGAACGTGCTATGAAAGTCTGTCGAGATATTGACAATGATATTCGATGTTATAAACTAATGTACGCCGAAAAGAAGAAGAAAACTTTCAAACAAGCCTCACTTTTACATTATTTTACAAAGAAATAAAAATTCCATCCATTTTTTTGGTGCACATGCTGGTGCATTTCAATAAACTTTTAAAAAAAATGAATCAATTTATTTACTACCGTACCTTTGTATAATGTACTGTACTGTACATAGTAATAAAAACGAGTCAAAGTCGACAGTCGAAATATATTTTTTTTTAACTTGGCAATATTAACCATTTTTACATGTTATATCGTTCCCGCTAAATGCGGCTACTCTACTATATCGCGGTATTCTGCTTGCGTTGGCAACATTAACAATTTTTACATGTTATATTATTCCCGCTTAATGCGGTTTTTACTTATCGCGGCATTCTGCTTGCACCAATTAACCGCGATAACCGGGACCTTCCTGTACGTCAGTCGGCTTAGAAGGCGTAACCAGCCATTTGGTATATATATATTACCATCTCCCCAGTTATTCTTTAATATCGTTTATATATACAACCAAAAGAAATAAATAAAACACCATTCCATCCTTCTGTTTATTTAGATGAGTTAAGGGAAATAATTCATGAAATATATAGGAAATAGATATATCATACATTAAAAAATAATATACAGCAAAAATACACATTAAGCGAAGGATATATCCACATTCTTAAATAATAATATTAGTACAGGATAAAACTGTATAACCATTTAATATATGTACGAGCAAACATGCCATTATATATATAAACACAAAAACTTATAAAGAAATAGTAATAGGACATGATAAAATTATATACTCATTAATATATATATATATATATATATATATATATATTATATATACATTTTAACTGCAAACAACACAGTATAATTAATGTAAAGAACGACGCTTGTGTAGAAGGGCGTTCCGAACAAGATGAAGAGGGAGAACGAGCAAATGAAAAATGAGGTACCGCCCAGGAAGCTAACCCGGGATCATCCAATTGCCGGTCGAATGTTAACCACTACACCAAGGACCCCGTTTAGTCAGTACTCGTAATTCTCCTACATACGAGCGGAATCAAATGCCTTGAGGGGGCACCTCGCATGCCGTACATATATACATTTTAGCTGCAAACAACACAGAGTACAATTAATGTAAAGAACGACGCTTGTGTAGAAGAGCGTTCCGCACAAGATGAGGAAGGAGGACGAGCAAATGAAAAATGAAGTACCTCCTAGGAATCGAACAGCAATACTCATATAAAATCAAAATACATACATCTTATGTTCTACCGCGCTTAACTAAAATACTAAACTCGCACGTGATCGACTCTACAGTTATATCATTGTTGCTTTGTACTATACAATAAATACGATTTAGCATTATTTCACCACTCAAGGTGTGCGGGTGCCTATACTCGATGTAAAGGGCCTTCATATCGTTCAATACTATTTTTGTGCCCACCTTACAACTGGTTGGCAAGTTATCTTTAAACACGGACAGAATACAATCAAAATCACGCACAAAGAGGGCGTCATTAGCCACAACATCATTATTAAATTGAAGTTTATAAACACTCCTTTCCGATCCAGGTTTTTTATTACTGATCCGAGCTTTTCAATCGTGAATTCTTCTTCACAACACATAGCGGCAGTTGAAATAATCTTCTAAATCGTAACGACAGCACCTCATTATATAAAGATACAACTCTTCAGGGTGAACAGTGTAGGTTAGCTCTGCCCTGTACCGCTCAAGTCCTTTGTACCAAAGTTCATGATATTTCGAAGAGTCTAAACCACTTAAATAAGCATCCAGCTCTAGATCATTCTCGCCATGTTCTTTCCTACATTCGATAAACCCGTCAAGCAGAGCGGTGTATACGTATTCAAGAACCGTATCAAAATAAACCATATCCATAACAGGTGCGTCTAATATAGGTTTTAGTTTTCGGAAACCTGCAATTTCAAACATTCTGTTGAGGATGAAGCAGTTTCGCGTTGGGACAAGAACGTTATTATCAGATGCATTCTTCCACATCAGTCGTCTATCAATACATAGCTGATCGCTATTTATACACAACGTACAAACAATGGCATATGAGGGAGTATCACTTATCTGTTCTCTTCTTGTGCCTACACCTGCAGTTATTTTATAACGGTCCTCACCCCACTTCTCAACTATCACGAAGACTCTATTCATCTCCTCAACACTTAATTAAAGAAAATTACGTTTACCAGAGTTTGCTTGTCTACAAGTCGTTTCAAGTACATAGTTAATGGCACCGGTTTTACGTCTGAACACACGCAATCACTTCGTCACGGACACGTCGTATACGGCATTGAGAATGCTGCTCAATGGAAGCTCCATCGATTTCTATTGTGAGAGTACACAACTAGTCGGGTCAAGCTCTGAGATGATTATGACCAGACGGTGCGCTGTTTCGCTCGGGGACAGGTGTGGAGAAGTGAGTCATACCAAGCGTTAATGTTTCGTGTACGGGTTTGTTCCAGCATGAAAGAATCATGCGAGTACTTGTACCCATTATACCGGCCAATTTCCGATACACAGAGCAATATCGGTTTTAATGTTTTATCAGAATGCGCACTAGACGTTCATTTCCACAAACTAAACACATTAACAATCCGGCGCACTATTTGGAGAGAAACATGTGCCCATATTTATCCTTTTTGTTTAACATTCGATACTCGTCTCTAAATTCTATTAAAAATTCACACAAGCCTTTAGCCACAACCTCAATGCGAATATCGTCATGATATATATAAATGTAGTAGTAAAAGTACTTTAGCTTGTCCATGATGACAAGGTTTACATTCTCAACCGCAGGGTACGCGTACTCGGTATGATGCAGCGTGATATAATACCGCCTGTCACCACTCATCAACAAGGCTCATTACGCATACCCGTTGCTTCTCTTCTGCACATGTTGTTTCTCTCACCTCACGGTATATGTGCGCTTTTATACAGTTTAGCCCTACTACGTAGTCCATTACATCGTTTGTACCGCGAAATCAGGCAATGATCTCGCCAGAATATCCATAGAGTATTTGAACATCTTGTTCCTGAAACTTCGCGCGGTTCAATGTAGCCTTAAAAGTCTTAAAGGAAGGGAGGGGGCTAGGGCGTATTTCAGTATTCACCACATCTTCCGACTTTACCGAATACCACTTTATAAACGTCGAACACGCAATATCAAAAGTAGCCATCACTATTTGCCTTCTACGTGAGAATTCTTCAAATATACGTCCCAGGTCCAGGGCTTGCAGCGGCCAACTGAGCACGGAGGGGTAGAGATATGCCCAGGTAGTAGCAGGAGTCACGTGAACTTTTGATTGAGCTTACAGTCGACGGAGCTTAAGAGATTTTTCCTGCTCATACACACACACACACACACACACACACACACACACCACACAAAGGAGAAAATGAAACTCTAAGTGAAATATTTACATATTGAAATATACGTAATAAATAAACATATCGTTAACAATAGACATATATGATATTCAGGTACTATAGTACCCAAAAGGTACGGTATCATAGGTGCCAGGCACCTGGTAACGTTTCCTATAGGTGTTACGACACACCTTTGTGCCCCTAAGTTCCTTCACACACCCCAGTTTCTCTGCCCGAAAATTGTGGGTTCTTACAGTCAGTTGGGGAGGTTGGTCACCCTCATCTTCTAAGCACACGAGCTCCTTTAACGAGTCAAAGTTAACAATCCGTCGGTTCACCTGGTTAAGCGTGATGCCCTTCGACTTCACGATATATTTTAGCTCTTTCCCCACCCTCACCCGCACCCAATAAGTTTTTGACCCTGTTGATACAAAGAAGTCAGCGTATGCACTATCACCATACTCATCCTTGATCTCGTCAGTCAACTCTCCGAGGAATTCCCGAAAAATTCACCCTCCCTCTCTGTGAATATTACGCTATCTGTGTCAGCGTACAGCACCCTCCGCCCAAGAGAGTGCAGTAGTCCCCAAAGCTTGATGCGTGCGTATGCCGTTGTGAAGATGGCTACAGGTATGTTTGTAACACCTGAGGTATCTGTGGCCAGTTCGGTGATGTACTTTATTATGTACGTGTTACCAACATTCGCAATCTCCATGACCTCTTTATAGTGGGCATTGGTATAATCCCACATCTCGTTATAACTTTGTGCTAGGTGAAAATTACCCTTACCTGTATTCTGTGCAAACTTTCTCCAAAGACTATTTAGGCATAACTTTGCACTAAAGCGCTTGCCATGGTTCTTCACAATTTGGGCCCGGTCAAGTTGTATCCCTTCACGGTCATGGTAACGCTGAATATAAGCCGATTTTTCACCCTCGTTGTCAACCCCTCGCGGGTAGCCTGATGCGCCTAATTTATCCTACAAAAAAGTATTTATATACGGCGTGAAAAGGTTGGGTAGCTTCTGAAACCTCCACACCTCAAATATCTTCAATATTCTGTAACCATGGGGGACGGCTAGAGACAGCTCAGGACTTGTATATACACCTCTGATCTTCCGCTGGTTGGTTGTCTGATTATAGGACCCATTATTCTCCTCTGCGCACTTCACACACAGGGGAAACATGAATTTGTGATCTATAACGACGGGTAAGATCAGCATCCATAAATAGCGAGGGGGGGGAGCACGTCTACCAAAGAAAGACCGAAATAGTACTTGTTCAAAATTGCTGAGAACACCTCGATGGGAGCAGGTCAGGTCCCACCAGTTTTTCAGGTGCACCTACGGGGTACGGAATGTTCTTCATCAAGTAGGCATATAAAGAACAGAAGTAGTAGTAATGGAGTTTCACGCGCTCCGTAGGTGGAATGTATAGCTTGAATGGGTTTGTACGCCCTCCGAACAAGCTATCCCCGTATTTGAGAGGGTCCAGCACCATTGAACGCTTGATCGTGTTTATTTCTTCACGGTACTATCCATCTGTTTCCATCCGTGCATCATACCCAAGATCTTGTGAGTGAACTGGGTACCAATAAGCTGATCGCGGGTGCGGGTCCATGTAAAGACTGTCGGCAGGAGATCTACCGTGGATATCTCCTACGATTCCACACTAAGAACGTGGGCATCCATGGCAGCAGCAATCGTTAAAGGAGTATACAGTCTTCTCACCAGTGGCACGGTCTTCGGTTAGAGTGAGTGCCAGTGGTCGGCGAACAGGGGTAAATTACCCCAAATGGGGTACATTTAAAACTTTTGGGGGTAATGCGTGCGGTATGAGAGACACCATATGCAACAATTTTAAGAGCAATTGGCTTGTTTTTGTTTACTTTGAAGTCTGGGGGTAATTTCATTTTACTCAAATAGATTTTTGGGTAATACCCAAAAAAGTTCCCCGACCCATGGGTTAGACCATCAACCCAAAAACCACGACCTTTGAACTTAATGGGTACTTCCCCCGTGTTGCGGGCGTGTTTTATGTATACTTTGGTCTGCTGCTGTAGGTGTATGAGCCAGTAAATAGTCTTGTGCCCATAACTGCGAAGGTTGTTTCTGTGAATGACTGCTAAGGTGTCTTTAGGCATGAAGTTGTTCTTGAACACAGTAAAGCACAGTGAGGCGATTGTGGTTGCGACTTGCAGCGGATCGCAGGATCGCAGTTGAAACGGTCTATGTATGATACATCCTTTTTAAGGCCTGGAAACATACTCTAAGCACGCGCACATCATTCACGCAATAACGTTCACATTCATCAGCTATATTGTATGGATTAGTTTCATTAAAACTGTTGTAGTAGCAGTCAAAATCTTCTCGCTCACTATCACTCATGTTGGTGTAGTTAAAGTATTGTTTGGTGGGAGGTAGTCCTACTTAATTTAAAGTGTCACTAGTGAGGAAAGTGTAAGGGAAATACCCTTTTGAAACTTCGGCGCTACACCCATCACCTTGGTAGCTTGGCAGTTTACAAGGTGTGAATAATAAAGTATCTTTAAACTAAACATTACCTCTTATCTGTATTTGTATAAGTTTGTTTCCCCTTTTCAAGGGGTCGCCTGTAAATATCTCTGATGGCTCGTGTTCAAGAAGTTCCTTATAAAAGGAACTGTGTGTCAAATTTTGCCCCATTATGGGCAAGAATATACACAGTAATGTTTTTTAACTTGTCCGCTAACTTGACAATATAGGATACATAGAGTTTCACAGGGCTGTCGTGTGCGATAGCTTTAAAAACATTTGTCCATTTACCACATTTGTGACACTCATCACATTCGACATCCATGCACTCATCGCAGATAGTCTGGCTTACAAGTAGATGTGGAATAAGCTCTTTGACTTCAGGGTTTGTGTAAGTTTCTATATCGCAGTACACAGTTATACAAGGCATATTTTTAGGCTTAGCGTCTTTCACATAACATGCATACTTCACTCCATCCGCCTTATATTTCTCATGGCATGTAGGACACTGAATTTCATCACATTTATGCTTGAATTTCTCCTAATTATCCATCATATGAAACATACCACATTCACAGATTCTCATTTTCCTGCAAGGCTAATTGACTTATGGAACTCAAAGCATTTATTACTGAAAAATGTACGGCTGCACGCATTACATTCCCTCTTCTCAGCTTCAACTACACGACTTTTACATTTGGAGCTTTTACACTGCTCATATTCCATGTGGCATTCCTTACAATGTTTCACAATATCATCCGCAAACTCGAGACATCCCTTTCACAAATCATGATGCCTTCCATATTTTCGACTTTTATCATAACTAGGGTAAAAGTCCCTTATATTACGGATAGGGAGATACGTTGTTCCTGAAATTCCTAAAATAAGTAGAGGTCTTGCGCGATCTCTCACACGGCTTTTAAAAACATACACAGTCCTACGACGATCATCCATTTCAAATACAACTATACGAACATTTATTTCCTGCTCTACCCTTCTCAGCTCTTCAGGGTCCATATTACACTCAAACTCAAGCTTACAATCTGAAGTCAGTTTACGAGAACGCTGCACAACCATAGGCAAACAAATATTTTGACCCGGGTATTTAGTACAGTAAACATATGTGCTAAAACTACTCCTATAAAGCCGCAATCACGCTCGGCGTTTATATGCTTTCTGTAATTAGCCTGAGAATTGAAGTTAAAAGTATAAGGTGTGGCACCATGACACGCATCCCAGAATACTCTGTCAATATCTACCGTGAAGTTGTCCATATTGAAGGTTGTACTACTTTGAGAGGCCTGCATTATACAGCCCAAGATATATTCTATGTCTACAGATGCCAAGCGTCTGAATGGTATTACTACACAAAAATCATCTACCCGAAGGACAACCTCGTCCGGACTTCACGTTCATCACGGTTCTGAGAGCAAACTCCACAATACGCTCAACTATGCGCCGCAGTCCGTGTTAAACACCGTTGGTATACAGGGTTCTAAGGTCAACCCTGACTATATACCGATTTCTAGAAGGGCCGGGGTGGGGTTAGCGGTGCGCACTAGTTCGAATGTTATACCTTCCTCTACAGAGCGAGAAGCTGATGTTGTGGAGGATGTACCCGGAACTGAACAGGAATAAGGGAGTACAAATTTAATTGGAGGAAGCTAGCGTGGGAGTTGTGTCGTAAGACGTAGAGCGTTGGTACTCTATTACTGGGGATCTAGCAACCGGTGCACTCCTGGCACGTTTTATACCTGACGTGGAAGGTTCTTCATCAACGTGCCTCCACTTTGAACTGCCACGTGATGGACGTGTCGCTGGTGACGGTTCGTCAGCGGGGTGGAGTCTGTAACCACAACTACACTCTCATCGGGGTCGTGTGTAATATCGATGGTGGAGTGCTGTAACTCATCGTCATTCACGGTTCTGTGAGAGAAGAAGAAAAACAAGATTGTAGAATATAGGGAGCAACACTTAAATTTTGTTATATTTTGTAAATGTTCCACTTAGGGATGTGATGTATTAGAGATGGAATCTTTAGAAAAATTCAGGTTCACAAGCCCATCCACATCGATTATATCTGGCCCTACAGCATGTGGTAAAACTGTGTTTATGCTTAAAATCATTAAAGATAAGGGGAAGATGTTCTAAAAATTTGTGCATAAATAATATGGTACTATTCAACATATCAAGCAGTATTCAACGAATACCAAGATGGTATTTTGTTCCACAAAGGGGTATATGACGTATATGAGAATACAGTCATTGTAATTGACGATCTCATGTTGGAAATGGATAAAACGTTTGCCGAGACATTTACAGTGTTCTCCCACCATCTTAACATAAGCGTGTTCTTCATCAATCAAAATCTATTTTTAAAAAATAGATACATGCGTGATGTGTCGTTAAATACACAATATCTAGTCTTATTCGCGCAACGTAGACATGTGTCACAAATTGGGGTATTAACCAATCAAATGTTCCCGAATCAGCGTAAGGAGTTTTTGGAAGTTTATAAGGGAGCTACAAGTCAACGTTACGGATATTTGCTTTGTGACCTTCACCTGCGAAACACATTAAAAGTACTTCTAAGAACGAATATATTCACAAATGAGCCTGAAACGGTGTATATTCCAGAATGACAAATAGGCTAAAGAAATACCGTGAATTAATAAAACTCTATCACCAATTGCCCTGGGCTGTGCAGCAGATTTGTTAAAAATATCGACTCTGACTTTTTAAAATGCAACTGTGAAATCTGCTCTAATGCTATAAAATGTAATTTGCCAATGACATCCCCTCAGAAGGCTCGCCTACGTCGTTACAAGAACATAATACGTATGCTTGCTCGTCAAACTCAAACTGTGGGGAAGAAAGAGCGAATTATTGTACAAAGAGGGGGATCATTCCTCCCATCTTATTTTCAGTTTTGGGACCTTTACTGGCTATATTAATATAATGAAGAAAGTGGTAGTGATTCCATACGAGGTGTATGCTTCACTGCAAAGCTCAAAGGGTCCAGACATGGTTCTAGAACCCCGTAAAAACAGGCTTAAAAGAATGGAAAGCGAATTGATAGACCTATTAAAGAGTGAAAAGTCACCTGATGAGAAAAGGATCTTATAGCAAGAGGTTCTGCAGAAATTTCTTCATGAGTACGAAGATTATAAGAATTCGACAGAGATCCCCGTGGTTATTAGACACACCGCGGTCAACGATGAGTATGGCGACATAGGACCTGGGGCAGACTTTACAGATGACCAACCATAGAATAACGGAACGGAACACATCGAGCATGTATTAAAAAGCAGTCTCCCACATACATTGAGGAAAAAAGGCTTAAATCTTTATAATCTATTGAGTGAGGACCCCATCATACATTTGACTGATACAGGCGAGGTCATTGTTGAAGGAACAAGGGTACAAGGATCGAATATCGTTGACATTGTCCATGATCTGGTGAGAAAGTGGGATAGGCCTCACCATCAGGATGGAAGCATATTAAAGCAAGATTACAACAAATAAATGTACCCAAAACATTGGTAGGAAATCTGAATAGGTTAAAAGACTTGGAGCAAGTCTCACATGTGCCACAACTGAGTACGCCATAACCCCAAACAGTAACATCTCTGAAGAGGAGAAAGAAGAGACCAAACAACAACGGCCAACCCTATCTACGTTTCTCTAAAATACGCAAATTGCTAACATATTAAGAAAACGCTATAATGACATTTCTAGCCCAGCCTCCTATGACAGTGTTGATAGACTGTACAGAGGTGTTTACAATGATGGAGTAGGGAAAAAAGATGTTGAGAGGTTTTTGCGGGAGCAGGATGCTTTTACACTTCATAAGCCGGTGAGAAAAAGGTTTAAAACAGGTAGGACAACAGCGGCTTCGATTGACTCTATTTGGCAAGCGGATTTAACAGACATGCAAAGATACACAGTATTAATGATGGCTATCGCTACATCCTATTCATAATAGATGTATTCTCTAGATATCTGTGGCTAATTCCTCTGAAAATTAAATCGCCTGAAACAGTTGCTAAAGCTACCAAAACGCTGATGTTGAAAGAAAACAGGGTTTCAGGCTATTTTTGTACGGATATGGGAAGAGAATTTACGTGACCCGACAATTCAGCGCAGGACAATTCAGCGCCGACAATTCAGCGCCGATAATTCAGCGCAAGACAATTCAGCGCAAAGACAATTCAGCGCAAGACAATTCAGCGCAAGACAATTCAGCGCGAAAATACCAACAAAGAAGAAGAAAGAACAAATCCAGAGGGAAGAGAGGCTTGCAACTGTTAGGTTAGGTTAGGTTAGGTTTCTAGTTTTTGAAATAAAATCTTAATTTTAACAATTCTAACAAATTTTGTTTTTAAATAAAATTTTAATAATTATACTCCTTTGAATTTTATCTCCGATTTGTCACTCCTTCGTTATGTCACTCCTTCGTTACGGTATTTATGTCACTCCTTTGTTATGTCACTCCTTTGAAATGTCACTCCTTCGATACAGACCCAATTTAGCATATATATAAATATACAAACTTTTCTCTTTTTGATTTATTGCGATTTATTTTTATTATTTTTAACTAAACCTTTAACTGTACTGACTTGCGCTGAATTGTCTTGCGCTGAATTGTCTTTGCGCTGAATTGTCGGCGCTGAATTGTCGGCGCTGAATTGTCCTGCGCTGAATTGTCGGTGCTCCGAGAATTTATAGGCTGAGCTTTTCAGAACATGTTGGCAGAGTTTAATATCAGTTACTACACTAGCAATTCTATAAATAAGGTCTCTTTAGCTGAAAGAGTTGAACGTACCATAAAGGAACGCATGTATCGCTATTTTACACATAAAAACACATACAGATATATAAACATTCTGGGATCATTGGCCTCGTCATACAACCGTTCACACTATCGCGCGATTTGGGCAACACCTAACGAGGTTTTAGAAAGAGGTACGCATACAGAGTGTGAGGTGAGAAGAGATATTCGTAGAGCACCACCACACTCTACACGTTTCAAAATCAATGATTATGCTATCGCGTCGTGGAAATAAATTCGCGAAGGGATTTGAGCAAGAATGGACACGTGCAATTTTTAAAGTTAGGGCTATGAGCCCTAAAGGCGAAATAATGATGTATTTCGTTGAAGATTTGAATGGGGAAGAAATCGCAGGAGGCTTTTACAGGGAGGAGTTACAGAAAGTGACACTTAATTTAAGAAAAAATTTGTTTAAAATTGAAAAAAATTTAGGCAGCAGAGGTTCAGGAAAGAGAAAAATGTACCTTGAAATGGCTAGGGTACCCAGAAAGCTTCAACATCTATATAAAAGCTGATGCAATAATGAAGCTTAAATAGTATGTAACATGGCGCCTAACCACTTCTATGTCACACTCCCGTCCTCTTCTTCTCTGTCTATGCATCCTAATACACACTAGCCAACTTTGTAACAGAACTCCATGGGCCCATTGAATTAGAACGTGGTTCGTATGAGGTGGTGTTACACGAAATTCAGCAATCCACCAGCTTCTTATGTATTGATTATAAAGAATCCATTTTTACGGTTCTTAGAGATCGTGATGAGTGTGAAAATGCAGGGTTAATTAGGTATGAAACCATGCGTGCCGCCCGGAGTGGGGAGGCCCTGTATTTCACTACAGTGCTAACACTAGGGCCGGGTCGTTATGGTGCGGCCGAGGATGTTGTGAGAGACTTAAACGCAAGTTTAAAAAGCTCAAATCTTACGGCTGATTTAGTATACGAAATCGTAAACAAAGAAAACCCCTGCACATACTCTCACCCTAAAATCACAGGATAATAGAACTATTAAAGACAAAGGATTTTTCCAAATTATAACCGAGGGCCGATATGGAGTAGCGTTCCAAAGAGATACCTTTCACGAGGCACAACATGACTTGTCCAGCCTAATGTATCATTTGAAATTGGAGAAATTGGATGTTGGCTATCCCTTCCCAGACATGTGATATATTTACAGCAATATCGTGGGGTATCAATTTGTTGGGGATACCCATGCGCTTCTCCTCTGCATTGCACACATTCCGAACCATAGAGGGAAGAGCTTGAACATTACATATGACAAGCCCCATTATGTGAATGTTGCGACTAATCTATTAACCAATATCTCATTATATATTAGAACGATTGAGGGAAAAAATTTACCATTCGATGATGAGAGCTTACCAGTGAAGCTACACTTTCGTCGCATTCAGTTATAATGACCCGAAAGCCTTTCACAGTATATCAGCGTCTGAGTGGGCTTGGAACCATTTTTTTCAACCATACTAAGCACGGCTGTCCCATTGTTGAAGAGGGGGTCCAGATACCTCGGGAGGAAAGCGTTACAATCAGGTTTTAACAAGGTAGAAGACAGTGGATGGAGCTAAACCTAAAGAAGCTCTTAAAAAACATTTGAAATGTACACGGGACGAAAACATCAACGATGCAAGGAGAAAAATGCGTGATGGCGGGAAGAAGATGAGTGTCTGGAAGAAGGGGTTACCAACACTAGGCGTTAAACATAAAAGACATCAAAAAAGAAGTGTTCTAAGCGAATGAAACCTATGGTTGATAATTGTTTTAACTGATATATGCTGAGGATTTTGCTCTCACGAATCATAGGCTGATTACTACTTGTCGAGAGAGGTGGCACTATTTCTGACTCGTCATGGCACGCTTCATCCATCCGTGTAGTTCACAATGTTGTAAATCGGAGGTGTCCCTATTTGATATGCCTCCAACACAAGTTCCTATTGAGCACAGTGACTTTATTACAATTAACCCATTAAACAATTAGTTCCCCGAGTGTCCCTATAGAATTCGTGATACCCAGCTCATGCTCATACTTTTTGATCCAAGCTGCATGCATATGTACGCTAAACTACGTACAGTATAACCCATTCTGATGGAACGGACTGCGATGATAATTATTCTTCATACCCTGAAACCAACTTTCTGCACTCCATATTCGGTCAGTGTGAGGTGTATTTAAACCAGTTCAACATTTCAGCAGGAACGGATTATTATCACATACGAGCCTATGTGGAAAGCGAAGGATACCTTTTTAATTGCCAAGGTCTGTTATCAGCCTAAAGACGAAAGTAGTATAAAGGACAAATTTAAAAATTCTAAAAAGAAGATATACGAGTGTTTTGGACGACTGCATACAGACTTCACATTCCAGGAGAAACTGCTTATGAATGGGGTGGATATGAAATTAAAGCTCACTCGCACGAATCCTGAGATCTGCATAAATGTGGGGCCTGATCAAGAAGAGGGCGCAAAACCCGTGCTGATTCACATTATGGAAACATATCTCCGCGTGCGTCAAGTGAAATTAAGCTCTGTTAAACAATTGGAAATTGAAAAAATTTAATACACGCAACAGTAACATACCCAATTAACAGAGTAAAGATCAAACTGTACAAGGTGCCCGCAGGATTGGCCTCGAAGCAGCTGAAAACTTGGCTCTGGGAGTTCTACCTAAAAGGTTATTAGTTGGAATGCAGGATCACGCTTCGGGGAATGCAAAATATAAAAAGAACGCCTTTAAATTCGAGAATTTCGGCCTTAAAGATATAACTCTATACGTCAATGGCGTTGCGTTGGGTGGGACTATGGATACGGACTACTCATCAGACACTGTGTTGCCGCTTTGCGCGAGAGCTTATAGTAACTTGGCCCATATTGCAGGTGCTCGTGATGAGCTCTGGATTGGGGTAACGCAGAAAGAATTCATCGATCAATTTAACCTTTACGCTTTTGATATCACACCCGACTTATCTGCTAGTGTAAATACACACTTAAGTCCCCAACAAAGTGGGAACATCTAAGACAGATTGGAATTCGCCAACCCAATAGACGCTCCCATTAGTGTACTAGTATACCTCGAGTCACAAGCCCTAATTGAGGTCGACCGCTTTCAGGAACGTAGTCATTGACTTTTAAAATGGATGCGAATAAACTTCAGAGAGTAATGAATAGTGACCGAATCACACGATCCAAATTTATCGGTGTGTTTGCGAAGAATGAAACATTGAAATTACCAACTAAGAGAAAATATGGGGGAATTATTGTAAACACGGACATTGTTGGGGCAAGGGGATTCACCGGTTTGCAATATACTTTAAAAATAGGGAAATAATGTATTATTTTAATTCACTGGGGACTCATCCCTGT
Source organism: Bathynomus jamesi (assembly GCA_023014485.1). NCBI lineage: Eukaryota > Metazoa > Arthropoda > Malacostraca > Isopoda > Cirolanidae > Bathynomus > Bathynomus jamesi. The sequence goes on along the minus strand of JAJOZX010003368.1, from coordinate 122,352 downwards.
AGTGACCCTGTTATTGTAAAATTTCTCGAAAAGTTGCATATCGCCGAAATTGCCTGGAATCCCCACCGATTACAAGGATATTTTAGTAATACTTGCGGGAGGTATTGTTTTTCATTTCTCCTTCACATGTCACGTGGAAAGGGATTTATAATTTTTTTAAATTATTCGATTTGTGCGAAACAGCTGAATGATGAATTGGTATGCGTGAAGATAAAAAAAGTTACCATTTTTGCGCGCTCGATGTATTGTGTGAAGTTTTACGCGTGTATATATAATTATAACTATATTGTGTAAATTATAAGATGTCCCCAATAATGCTAGACTTGTGCTCTGTATCTCATTTATTGGATGCTAATTCTGTAAGCTGAATTGTACTAATTTCTAAAACATGATTTCTAGTATTTAATAAATTGGTAAAAATACATTGTGCCTTGTTCTTAACCACAAGAAAAAAGCTTACATTAGTTCCCCGTCGAACTGGCAATCGTTGGACCGGATGTGAGCCAATATTTCGAGCTCCGTATTCATGTCACTGGGTTGGCTGCGCTGTAAAACCTCCAAATCACCGTCAGTTATCTGCTTTTCTTCAAAGCTGTAACGAAAAGTAGCTATAACACGATCGAGTTCCGCATCGGACCTATAAGGAGAAAGGATACATTGAATCTTTTTTTAATTAAAATCCATTTGTTCCATATATATATATATATATATATATATTTATATACACATATATATATATATATATATATATATATATATATATATATATATATATATATATATATATATTAGGGTGGAGCGAAAAATACTTTTTTTCTAGTATGAAGTTCTAATAGTGATTAAACGTTGCATTTAGTGGACACTATATACTTGCCAAAATATGAGTTCATTTGTTTAATATTTTCAGCTGCCACCAGGGGGCTAAGTTAACACAATTTGGGGTAAAAAGGAAAAAAATGCTTCTATTTTAGGTTTATCAAACTATTATAAAATTTTATCTTAGAATTATCTAATAGTTTGATTAAGATTCTTAAATGATAAGAATTCGTTTTGTAAAAATGCCTTTTCATATGCTTAATACCTTCAGCTGCCACAGGAGGGCTCTGAAGTTAACTTAAAAATGACAATTAAGTATGATTCTGTATTTACTTGAAAAAGGGAACAGTAGTAAATTAGGATGTCTCTCCTCCTTTATACTGGCTTGAGACAGTTAAGAAACGTTATTTCGTGCCTTAGCGGAGTTACCACCCTTTCCCCAACCAACCTCCCTCTAGAAAGGGTTCTTGCTGAAGACTATTTAGTAATTTGCTTTTGTGTCAAATTTTGGCTGTTTTTTCCTTGATTCTAATGTAGCACGAATCCAACCGTCTCTGTTTGTAGGTCCGCAGACTGATCCAGCAGCGTCTGTAACGAGCTTGACGCATCTCTCTACGGCTTGTGTATGACATGGAAACTGAAATAATTCTGAATGAAGAGTAGTACCATGTTTGATGCATGATTCAATATCATCAAGAGAAACTCCTTTGGTTATCGGTGGTTCTGCTATCTGAAAATCTTGCCACATAATGAGATCTGTATAGTCTTTGGCATAAAAATTTATTTCTGGCACCTTAAAATACCTGATAACATCTGTTTCTTGAATGCATGCCCTTGCTTTTATGATACGCCTAAATCCCAACTGACGCACATGCTCCCTTTCATCAGCTATCATTGCAATGAGAATGTTTTCTTGATTTGCGTAATATGCATTTCGCTGAATGACTGAGTCATGTACTCTCCTAAGCTCTTCACGGAGATACCGGCTTCTTGCAATCATATGCCACATATGTTTAGCATCATATTGGCATAATGGTTTACGCTTTATCTGAAACCACATTGGTGCGTATACCCTAACAATGAAAGTAGCTAATTCTTGTAAATTGCCTGAAGGATTCTCTGTGCTTGCATATAACCGCAGAGTCCTGTTTGCTGTGGTGAGCCACCTTGAATGTGATATATTGCCTGGACTCTTATGAGTAAGACTCTTTGAGAATGTTCCACTTGATATAGCCTTGTGAATTTCAAGAAGGTATTTCTGGTCAGTACTTATGTCATCGACATCAACTTCACACATGTCCTCTTGAATTTCAATGGGTTTGAAGTTGACTATGGGAAGCTTTTCACAGTCTGAAAGTGCTCGGCCAATTTCTCCTGAAAATGCTCTTGGTCCAGTAGTGGTACCATCCAAGTGATGAAACAGATGGCGCAATGGAAGTTCATTAAGGTGTAAAAGGCATATCAACCACTGCAATGGCTTATTAAAGGCTTCTTCCAGTAATCTTATTGTGCCTCCAATACTACCAGTGTTAACCACTGTCGAATCACAGCCAACTGCAACGATGTTCCCTATATCAACATTCCTTTCTTTCAAGCAATTCACTAGCGCTGTGCAAATGTATTTAGCTTTGCCACTGGAAGGTGTCACATGTGCAAAGTACAGAGAGTGTGGTTCAGATATTATGCTGATATGCTCTTCGCGTTTGTTCTTTGGTGGTTAGAGCCATCACTCTCCTGGACTTGAATCATTGTTTTATCCTTTCTGCCATCAAAGTATAATCCCCGCATGGTTTTTGGCTCTCCTATCTGTTGTAGTTCCTTTCTCTGTTTTTGTCTTTCACGTCTTAGCTTACTTCTGTCTATAATATTCCCTTTGTCTTCGGGAGTAACAATTTTAAGATCTGCCAATACTGCAGAAGCAATAGCAGCCCCAGCTCTGTCCGACATTTTAAATCTATCACAAGTAATTGCTAATGAAGGCAGTGGCTCACGCATCTGTTGTTCTGATATTACATATTGAGTCGAGGTTGTATCTTCCTCATTATCTTCAGATATCTCTTCTAGTTGTTGAAGTTCACTTGTCTCTGTTTCGATTTGTAAGTTGGACGTATTGGTTATAGCAGCACTAGTTGTTTGTGAGGATTCCAGACGTGCTTTTTCCATTTCCTTTCGATGTTCTCTTGCTTGTAATCGTCTTGTGTGTGCTATGTCAATGCTTTCTATCACCATTATTCTGCGTGTTCGTTGGTCATTTAAAAAATCCTGCTCTTTTGGAGGGACTTTCTTACTCTTTTCACATGAGCATCTCCTAAACTCCTTACATTTGCAGGTGCAGATGTCAAACAAAGTGCATTTTGAAGAGTTTTCAAATTCTTCAAGCTGATTTTTGTACTTAGGCTGATCCTTGCGTGACTTGTATGGCTTTAATAAGGACCTGTATTTATCATGGTACACTCGCATCATCTGTAAAACGCGTGTATGTGAAACTATTGGCAAAGAGGCCTTCTTCCAAATATTTTCTACCTTTTTGGAAACTGCCTCTGCTATTTCAGAAAATGAAGGCTCCTTGTTATTCATCTGCTCCTTCACTAACTGTTTTGTAAACAGGTAATCTTTCATAATGCAGTTATAAGTTGGTAGTTGCATATCACTCATCTCACAAGGTACTTCAAATATGGCACACTTCATATGTTCTCTAGTGAAATGTTTATATTTAGTATTTGATGCCATAATATTTTTAAGAAAAATTCACAATCACAAAATATCCTGTAACATCAAAACATTATATAATTAATATACATAATATATTTTATAAGTATATATAATATATTATATAAATATATAATATATTATATAAATAAACTAAAATTATATAATACATTATAACAAGCATTTTATAATAAATCAATATTATCTCTATATAAATCACTTTAAAATAAAGTTTTATAATATTCCGATCATATTAAAAAACTCTCCGATCAACTGAGCGACTAGGCCTACTACCTAAGAAGACAAGTGTTAACACACTGTTCTAATGACTCACAGAAAGAAATTCCTTCACACCAAAACCCTCCCCCACAACCCTCCCCAAACCCTCCCCCACAACATTCAGTGTAGTCTCAACATGACTCAGTTACTCTAAACTGTGTTAACTTCAGCTCTCTTGTGGCAGCTGAAGATATTAAGCATATGAAAAGGCGTTTTTAAAAAACGAATTTCTATCATTTAAGAATCTTAATCAAGCTATTAGATAATTCAAAGATTAAATTTTATAATAGTTTGACAAACCTAAAATAGAAGCATTTTTTTCCTTTTTACACAAAATTGTGTTAACTTTAGCCCCCTGGTGGCAGCTGAAAATTTTAAACATATGAACTCATATTTTGGCAGGCATATTTCGTCTACTAAATGCAACGTTTAATCACTATTATAACTTCATACTAGAAAAAAAGTATTTTTCGCTCCACCCTAATATATATATATATATATATTATATATATATATATATATATATATATATATATAAAATTGAGCATACATGCTATTTTAATGAAACGTTTCACCAACTAATTTTAAATATGTTAACAGGTAATTATTTGATAAACAAAATTCACTCTCTAAATACTTAATAGAATACATTAATTACAGAAAGTCTAGCACAGTAACCTGTAGTAATGTCCGGACACCGCGATGTATATATGGGAGGAGAGAGTTACAAGGAGTTACAATGAGATAAAATGCCGATTAGGGCGCCCGGATCAAATAATAAACAGCAAGCAGCTGGCCTAACAGGGTTGTTAACATACACCTCCATAAACATATATATATATATATATATATATATATATATATATATATATATATATAGGAAAAGAAATTTAAAAGGCGATACAATAAGAGAAAATGCAGGATATGGGACCCGGATCAAATATTAAACACAAAGCAACTATCCTAACTGGGCTCGAAGGAAGTTTAGCTGGATGTGGTACGCACCATCTGCCAGCACCGGGTAACGAACCCGGGACCGGGCTGTTAACATATACTTCTATAAACATATATATATATATATATATTTATATATATATATATATATATATATATAGGAAGAAAGAGTCACAAAGAGTTACAATAAGAGAAAATGCAGGATAGGGTACCCCGATCAAATAATAAACACAAAGCAACTATCCTAAATGGGCTCAAAAGGAAGATTAGCACGATGTGCTACGCATCATCTGCCAGCACCGGATAACGAACCCGGGACCGCAGCAATTCCTTCCCTTTAAACTTTTAGTAGTTCTAAAAACCAACCTGAAGAACTTACTATAAATTTTTAAGTTAACACTTTCAGGGAAACGAACGCATAATAAAAGTCACTGTCTAAGTGACACTCAGGAAGGAAGAGTAGCTGGTCTAATAAACCCCGTCGCAGAGTCTCGAAACCCTGGGCAGGTATCCTTTTACTTCGTTTATTATGGCTTTTATATAATTAACTAACACTTGCAAAGTTTAAGCACTGAATGATACAATGTATATAGCCCGAGAATGAATCACAAACTAAATTATTAGTAATTACTCACATCTCAATGGCTTCTTCATCCGCTGCTTATTTCTCGCCGTCACAAATTTCTGCAATGGATTGCGTTGAAAGTTGGGCGTTCCGGTCGGACGCTGCGAAAAGATGAATTGTAGCCCCTGCAAAGAGGTCCTCGTCTTCAAACAATTGCGGGGAGCAGTAAAGCTGATGTGTCTGATTGGGAGTGTCCATGATGAGAAAATGTGTAGTTACTCGTTGATAAATCACTGTTGTGGATCCAGCTGAAAATGTTCCCTTTAATATACGTGACCCTGATTGGCCCCACCCCCAATATTCGAATCGCGAGTTTCCTGTGTGAGAGCGAGACTTTCCGCCAACCACAGATCCTTGATTCGTTCTCATGCCCCACCCACTGGGTTGTATTTAGACGAACCACGAATTCTGGGGTGCGTGTATTAAACAAATATGACTTATTCATTCCATAGGTTATTTTGTTTTAAAATTTATATTACCGTTTTTATGTTATAGTTTAAGGATAAAATTGTATATAAAATATAAATTTGTATTGAAGCAAAATAGTTGCGTAAAAGAGGAAAAATGAATAAGTTACCCCGAAACAGAACCTTTTTTTATTATAAAGTTATATTAATATTATTTTTTAATAAGTTTTAAAGATATATTTGTGTCTTAAATATAAATTTATATTGAAACAACAAAATTGGATAAAAGAGGAAAAATGAATAAGTAACCCAGAAATAGAATCTATTTTTGTTATAAATTTATATTAATACACTCGTCCATTTTGCAGCCATACTACTGAAACTCCTCGATACTCGTCCATACTGAGTTTGTATTGGCGACGCACTTAAAAAGATAGACGAGAGATGAGATGAGCGTATCAGGGAGTTTTTCTTCGAAATAGGGTTTAATGCTATGGGTGTATGTAAATACAAAACGAAAATCACTCTGAAGCACAAAGAAGTAAGGAGAATGAGTAGGTCAGTTTGTAGTTTTGAAATTTAGTAATTATAGAAAGGGAGTTTAAAGTATTGAATATTATTGGAAAAAGTTATGTATATATATATATATATATATATATATATATGGGAATGAACTCAGAATGGTTCCCTGCCTCAACTGGCAGAATTGAGCGTCCACTTTTCAAGGCACATAACATGTCCGTTTCATGATGGGAATGAAATATAATAGTTACCCCTTTTTTTTCGATTTATTCAATCCGACGTGAATGCAACGAGTCTTTTACTTATATTGAGGTTCTAAATGTAGTGGGGCTAGGCTGCTTTAAACCCTAGATCCATGTCCCAAAGCTGGATCCTGTCTGCTTTGCAGATAGCTGGTGAGGGAAGCTATATTTATGGGACCTCTTTGCGAGAGACCCGTTGCCCAAGTCGGGCTTGCATCATGAAAAATAAAAACTATGGTATTTGTCATTTACCATTACTTATTCGGACTATAGTGGATTTAATTATCCCAGAAGAGTTCCTTGTTCCATGCACGGTATGTGTGTATCATATATATATATATATATTATATATATGCACACAGGGTGTCCCATAAGTCCGGCATCATAGGAGAAATTCATATTTTTTTATTTTTACAAACCATAATTCATATTTTTCTCTTTCTACAGGCCATAATGTCTGTGAGCAAGGAAGAACGAATCCAGGTAATTCTACTCATAGGAAATCGGAGTCAAAAAGAGGCAGCTGCTGAATTTAACAGACTGCATCCAGACCGCGAGCCAATAACACAGAGTTGTGTTAGCAGACTTGTTGCAAAGTTTAAGGAAACAGGATCCATAGAAGATAAACCACGCAGTGGACCTTCAAGGAGGTCCACTGACGATGATACAGCGACTGCCATCCTGGCTCATTTTAACAGAAGTTCCAATAAGTCTCTTCGGCGATTGTCCGCCGAGACAGGAGTGTCGAAAAGTAGCATCCATCACATTCTTCAGGCTCACAAATGGCATCCATATAAACATCAGATCCTACAGAAATTAAGCGAAGATGATCCCGACCAGCGAATGGAATTTTGTGAATGGGCTACGGAAAAATATGCTCGGGATGCCAATTTCCCGTCCACCATTCTGTTCAGTGACGAGGCTGTTTTTTATGGAAATGGTGAGGTAAATCGACAGAACACCCACTACTGGTCTCAAAACAACTCTCACTGGTATACCTCTTCAAAGGAACAAGGTGCATCTCGGGTGATGGTATGGTGTGGCATTTGGAAGGATCGCATCATAGGCCCCCTCTTTTTCGATGAACATGTCACTGGAGGCACCTACCTAAGTATGCTCAAGGAAGAAGCATTTCCCAGTGTCTTGAACGAAGAAGGAAATTTCCCAACATGTTTCCAGCAAGACGGCGCTCCTGCACATTACAGCACCCAAGTAAGGGAATACCTGGACCAACAATTCCCTGGTCATTGGATAGGACGTCGAGGGCCTGTGGAATGGCCAGCTAGAAGCCCGGATCTCACGCCACTAGATTTTTATCTCTGGGGCCACTTGAAAGCGCTGGTATACGCAGAGAAATTTAGGAGTGTTGAACATTTGCGGCAGCGCATTATTGGGGCATTTAACACCATTACTCCTGACATCATTCACCGTGTGCTTGCTGACTGGGTATCACGTCTGAATTTGTGTATTGTAAACAATGGTGGACATATTGAGCACGTTTCATAACATGTGGGAGGCACTTTCAGTATGAATTCAGGACCAGAAAACAATGAAAAAAGTGTATATAAACATATCATATGTTTATATAAACGAATCGTTTTGTTTCCGAGTTACAGCCCGTTTTGTGTTCCAGCAATTCTTTCCGCAAACTGTTTACAAACACTGCTTGCCGACAATGTTTGTGAGTGTGTACGAGACTTATTTCATGAATGGTCTTGCCGACTGTAATGTTCCTTACACTCTATAACATGTTTCAATGTCGTTGAGTGTAAAGCCATCAGTCAGTTAGAGATGCATCGCGGTGTTTCACTGTTTGTATTCGTAACTTCTTACCGTGAATAAGTGCAGTCCAGTAAAAAGAACAACTTAAAAGTTTTTGTGCTATTCAGTGATAGTGTGCATTTGAAGTGAGAATGGAGGCTTCTTCAAACAGAGAAATGGCAGACACACATCTCATGTATGGCCTTTCCGAGTGTAATGCGGCCGCTGCAAGATCTGTATGCGGAAAGGTTTCCGAATCGTCGTCTCCCAGATGAGAAGACCTTTCAGAGAATAGACGAGCGTCTTCGTGATAGAGGATCATTCAACAAGCGAGTTTCAGATGGTGGTAAACCAATCAGTGCCAGAACTGTTGAGTTGGAGGAGTGGGTCCTGAATTGCGTGGAGGAACATCCTGGTGTCAGCACCCACCCAAAGGATAGCAGCAACAGAGGGTGTAAGATACACTGTGTGGAGAATTTTACGGGAACAACAGCTTTACCCATATTACATTCAGAGAGTACAAGGCCTCACTGAAGCTGATTTCCCACCGCGAGAGGCTTTTTGTACTTGGTTCCTTCAACAGTGTGCTCGCGATCCGTTTTGTCTAACCTACGTGTTGTTTTCTCATGAGGTTGCCTTCACAAAAAATGGAGTGATCAATTTTCACAACACTCATCACTGGGCCGAAGGGAATCCGCATGCCATCATCCAGTCAAGGTACCAACAACAATTTAGTATCAATGTATGGGCAGGACTTATTGCCGACAACTTAATCGATCCTTTTGTTTTGCCTGCAAGATTAACAGGAGAATCGTATTCCAATTTTATAAGGAATGATTTAAACAATTTACTAGATGAAATTCCTCTTGGTGTCCGACGTCGTATGTGGTTTATGCATGACGGCGCTCCTCCTAATTTTAGTCGAGTAGCCAGAGACTATTTGGATGACCATTTTCCTGTTAAATGAATAGGCCGTGGAGGATCCATTGCGTGGCCTGCTCGCTCCCCGGACCTGAATCCACTCGATTTTTACCTGTGGGGTTATCTGAAATCCATCGTTTACGTTACACCCATTGACAACGTTGAAATGCTTCGCCAACGTGTAGAACAAGGATGCCAGTAAATCCGAGCAATCCCTGGAATGTTTGAACGCGTCAGGCAGTCTATAACGAGGCGTGTTGAGGCGTGTATTTAAGCGCAAGGCGGTCATTTTGAGCACTTGGTTTAAAGGTAAGGCGGACACTTGCTGGAACACATAACGGGCTGTAACTCGGAAACAAAGCGATTTCTGGCGTATGTTTACATAAACTTTTTTTCATTGTTTCAGGTCCTGAATCCATCCTGAACGTGCGTCCCACTTGTTATGAAACACCCTGTATATACAGGGTGGGCCAAAAAAATATTACTTTGAATTTGAACAATATAATTTTACCTTTATTTAATGTTATCTGTACAATCAATATATGTGTTCTGTATAGAATTTCATGGTCTATCTCGTGATGAAGTTGGATTTGTGTTAACTCTGACCATTATTTTGTAGTTCGCTGTTATACAGACACGGGTAGAAAAACTTTCTGTGTCTATACAGTTACATAACTGAGTCCAAGATTATGCGGAATGTGCCCTCCTCCATTATCAATGCATGCTTGCAACCTTCCTCGCCATTCTTGACTTCTTCCTCATCGACGGTAGTACCGCATCAAGGATTTTTTCTTGGTAATAAGCAGAAGTGATTTTGGCATTTTGATCAACTAAACCAATCTCTGACTTCCCTAACTTTGAAATAAAGATGGAAACCATGACTTTTTGAGAAAAATGCGGACGTTCCCTGCAAAGTCGATCTAGATTGATAGACTTTCGTCCTGTCTTCCATAAACTTGGTCATTTTGTGTATTTATTGTTGAAGCAATCGTAAAGGTCTTCTCGTCGCTGAACCATATTTTCAACACTTCTCTGTCTGGGAATCGATCTAACAGAGCACGATATTTTTCAACTCTTGCTTGGTTATTTGATGCAGAGAGCTTATGAACTTCGACTCTTTTAAAAAATTTAAGACCCAGATTATCTTTTACTATACGTCGACCCTGTGATATCAATTTTCTTTATGACATATTGAAGTCCAGGTATCGTCCATCGTTTATTTGGAAACTCTTTCTTCATTCGTTTTGCACCCCAGTGTTTCTCCTTACACAGGATCAATATCAATGCTTCATCTTCCAAAGAGTATTTCATTATGTTATAACTTCTTCATCAACTATAGCAGAATGATGGTCTGAAATGAAAAAGGAAATAAATTAATTATTTGGTGTAAAAATTAGGAAAATTAATTATTTATGGAGAAACTGACTGTCCTCTAAAGTCTAAAAGTATCAGTTGCTGACTTTGACCGCCTTTCAATTGAGCACCATATTCTGATACCTCCCTCCAGTTGTAAGCCTGTACCTGTACTCCTAGGGCGTTGAATCTAGATTCAAAGCCAGCATTTGAAAGCGTAAAAGTATGGGTACAACTTACGGCAGTAAGATGCATATACAGGGTGAGCACAATATTTTTTCAAAAGTTGGATAATAGTTTTTTTACGCCCATCCTGTATATATATATATATATATATATATATATATATATATATATATATATTTATATCAGTGGCGTGCATTTAGGGCATGCAGGTCATGCACTGCATGACCATTGATTTTTCGTAAATACAAAAATAAATTTTAAAAAGTAATTTATCTAACAACATTTAAAAGCAGTAAAAAATTACTTAAAAATTGAATTAATTTGTTTGAGAGAACTAAAGGAAAATATTTTTTTCTTAAGCCATAATAAAACATCGTTTTTCTTGCATCCCAGATGCAACAAACGAATTGCATTAGTGCGGCCATTGAAAAATCCTCCGCGAGTCAGTAGTGACTCAAATTCTTTTCGTTAAATATCGTCGACTCACATGCAATTCCGAAAATGCATCCCGCATTTAGTGCTACCCATGCCAGTGTTCGGTGAGGATGTGCGCGTTCTGTGTTTTAACTTTTATTGCCACTTAATTTATTCATTTCTTAAATATCTTTCAAAATATCAGCCCTAATGGGTGAAATGTGTGTTATAGAAGAACTTTTGAAGAATGGTTTTTCAAAAAGAGACTTTGAAGCGAGACAATTAATTATAAATCATGGAAGGCCTATGCCGAAATTACCTAATTTACGGAGTTCCAACAAGAAATGTGTGAGGCATTTTCAAACTAATTTATACGAAAGAAAAAACTGGTTAACAGGATGTGCTGAGTTAAATAAGTTATTTTGCTGGCCATGCTTGTTATTTAATTTAGAAAAAACTGTTTGGAATGAGAAGGGATACGATGATTTAAATAATCTACATATGGCTATGCTAAAACATGAACGTTCTCAAAGACACATAAAATCTCTGATCGATCTTAAAACATTCGGAAATGTTCGCATAGACTTACAATTAGATATTCATAAAAGACAAAGCATACAGCAGCATAATGAAAAGGTTAAACAAAACAGAGCTATTATGCGAAGATTGATTGATGCAGTTATTTTTTTAGGTCGACAAGAGTTATCATTTCGTGGTCATTTTGAATCTGATGCATCCAATAATCGCGGAATTATAAAGAACTTTTATATTTATTCAGTAAGTATGATGAAAAATTGGCAAACCATCTAGATACAGCTTCTATTTTCTCGGGTCTCTCAAACAGAATACAAAATGACTTGATCGATGCGGTTCAAAAGGCAATGTTGAATGAAATAGAAAATGAACTTAATCAGGCAAAATTTGTTGCTATTCTTCTAGATGAAACGTCCGATGTATCAAACTATTCACAACTTTCAACTGTTTTGAGATATGTTACAAAAGATTGTGTTGCTAAAGAACGATTTATCGGGTTTAACGATGTGAGTGCAGACCGTTCAGCAAATGCTTTATCTGAACACGTATTTAAATGCATTGAAACTTGGAAGTGTGAAAATAAATTAGTTGCACAAACCTACGATGGTGCTGCTACAATGGCAGGACAATTAAATGGGTTGCAGTCAAAGTAAGGCAGAAATATGAATCTGCAATCTTTATTCATTGTTGTGCCCATGCTAAATTTAGTTCTTTCACAAGCATGCTCTGCTATGAAAGAATGCAAAATATTTTTTTCTACAATAAATGGACTGGGTACGTTTTTTACTAAATCACACAAAAACCAATGCGTTGGATAATATTGTTAAAAAAAGATTTCCCAAAGCTGCAGCAACTAGGTGGAATTACTCCTCGCGTCTAGTTAATACCGCAAAAGAAAATCTAGATTTCTTAAACAGCCTTTTTGAAAACATCATTGAGAATCCTGAATCATGGGATGAAGTCACTATAAATTCTGCAATTGGATTCCGACACAATTTAAAAGATCCTGATTTCCTGTTTTTATTAGAAGTATTTAGTGATATATTTTCCTTCACTGATGTTTTATTTAACATCCTTCAGACCAAAAATCTTGACATTGTGTATTGCAAAGAGCATATAGATAAAACTAGAACAATGCTCGAAAATAAACTGGACGACTTTTTCATGTTTTATGAAACTTTGGAGGAAAAATATGGCATAGATGCAGCAAACCAAACTAAGAGATGCAGAAATAGATCTGACCAATCTGTTGACCCACAACAGCATTACAGAATCCTCTATAACAAAATTATTGGCACAATAGTTGACCAATTAAAAGTAAGATATTCATCATTAGAAGAGCTTAAATTCCTGGAGCTTCTCAATTTTAGCAAAGCTGAAGAATATTGCAAAAAATTTCCAGTGGATGCTTTAAATTCGTTAAAGGCCACTTATGGTGATTTTTTTTATATAATTCGTCTTCAGAGTGAACTATGTGTTTTGTATTCAATGGAGGACTTTATAAAGCAAAGTGTATGCAATTTAATGCATTATATTTATACCAAGGATCTTATTGATGCTATGCCAGAACTCTTCAAGCTTTGCAATTTGGTTTTGACAATTCCTTCTACGACTGCCTCTGTAGAGCGATCCTTTTCTGCATTGAAGAGAATTAAAACTTACCAAAGAAATACAACAGGAGAGCAAAGGATTTCAGGGTTAGCCCTTATGTCTATTGAAAAAGATTTGCTCCAACATTTAATTAAATCAGAAGATTTCTATGAAAAAATAATAAACATATTTGTCCTGAAGGATCGAAGAATTGAATTAATTTATAAATGAGGTAAGTAAATAATAATTCTTATTTTTTATAGGTCTTTTTTTAATTTAGATGTACTTATCAGTGATCCCATTACTATGTTACGAAACTAAATGGTTCCTCTTATTGAATTAATTTAAGAAATAATTCAGTAGAATGCATGAGTAACCATGGGCGTCCGCAAGGGGGGCGGAAAGAGGGGGCAGTTGCCCCCCCCCTGGAAATTTATGTTCGCCCACGCAACGGCTTCTATAATTCTATTGCAGCTTAGTCAGTGTTTAGTTTCCAATTTAATGGCTGAAATAGTTAAAATTCGTTTGGCTTCCGGGTCCCCGACCCCGCTGGGGAAGCTTACAACGCTCCCCCAAACCCCCTAGCTGCATGCTCATGCACTTCATCGAAACATGCTCTTGATAACCCATCGTCTGTGGTTGATGCAAATGCATCACAGAGATATTTTGACACCATTCTTTTCCATGAAAATGTATCATTAGTTAAAATTCGTTTGGCTTATGGGGCTCTGGCCGCACCCCGCTGGGGGAGCTTACAGCGCTCCCCCAGACCCCCTAGCTGCATGCTCAGTGCGAGCGAAGCGAGCACTTTGTGTTATCATTTTTGTAGCTGAGCCCCCTCTTGGAAAAATTCCTGCGGACGCCCCTGTGAGTAACTATTGCATGCCCAACCTCGAAGGTCACCGCACGCCACTGATATATATATATATATATATATATATATATATAATATATACAGGGCGTTTCAAAAAGAGTTATACAATTTTAAACGTTATTTACAAAGAACCAGAAACCTCATGAACGTGAACAAAACAGTTTTTGAAAGCTTATGAAGTGATATTTTTTTGGCAGTAAATTTAAGCAAAATTAAGCAAAATGCAGTTAATCATAATGGAGTTAAGCAAATCCTTGTAATTGACGTTCTCGATGTGTGCCCCACAGCGGTTCAGACGGGCTTTGATCCTGACTCCTAAGTTCTGTCCAGCTTTCCTCCAGGTCTCAGGGGGCATTTCCTGGAGGTAGTCTGACACCTTCTGCTTCAGATCGTTCAGTGTGGCAGGGCGGTTGGCGTAGACAGAGTCCTTGGCAGCCCCCCAGAACCAGTAGTCCAGAGGGTTCAAGTCTGGGCTATGGGGTGCCCAGTCATGAGAGGTACCCAGGGAAATGAGGCGGTTTCTGAAGAGCTGCCGCAGGATAGTGATGGTGTCACCAGCTGTATGCGGGGTAGCACCATCCTGCATAAACCAGGTCATCCTCAAACCAGTAAGGCCCTAGCATTTCCCATCTGACATTGAAGGCCAGAAGCATGTGACCTTAGGCCCTTTCAGGCACCTCTCAGTGATCTCCTCAGGTGGTTTTTGCGCCCCAGAAATGTTATTGTGGTTGTTGATGGCACCGCTCAAATGGAAATGGGCTTCATCACTGAACCAGATCAGGTTGATCCAGTTTGAGTAGCGCTCCATCCTGTCACTGAGCCAATTGCACATGTCAACTCTCTTTCTCATGTCATCTTGAGTCAGTTTATGCCTAATAGAGATGATGTACGGGAAAAGCTTCAGTTTCTTAGTGAGGATACGCCAGACTGATGTTGGTTTGATGCTCAGCTCCTGGGAGCACCGGCGGTGGGACTTCTTGGGACAGACTGTCCATTACAGAATCCCGCACGACGTCGATGTTGGCTTGGCTCTTGGTTACTGATGCTGGCCTGCCACTGTTGCCCTTGCTCTGGTTCTGCACTGTACCCTTGTTCTCAAAATGTTTCACAACACGTTGAATGTCACAAGTTGTTGGTCCAACACGTGTTCTGAGATTGAATTCCCAGCAGAACCTCCGGCAGGTCTCTACATATGATTTCCTCTCATACCACAGAGACACCACTTTTGTCTTCTGCGCCACTGTTATTGGCATAGTTGAGCTTGGGAGCTAGAAATTCCAGAGAACAAATATCGGAATACCACCCCAAAACCTGGAAAAGAAAGGTATAGATTAAAAAACAAAGAAATGGCAGGACATTAAAGTTGTGTAACTCTTTTTGAAACGCCCTATATATATATATATATATATATATATATATATATATATATATATATATATATATAGACAGTTTTTGTTATATTTGTGGGACATTAACGTTAAAACAGTATAAAAGGAAGTTGACTTCTCATGTGAAAAAAAACTTTATGAATTATACTTCGCATGCAAAGTTGGTGATCAAGACAAGCACTGGGTACCTCATATCTGTTGTGTGAGATGTACAGTGCTTACAAGAAGTCTCACGCTTCTGTCTCGTCCCAAGCTAGTCTGTTAGGTATAAAATGGGCGGTCCTTATGGCAGCGGAGGTGTGTTCGGATTGGTGCACATAATTGTTCTAACACAATCAATGACGTCCATTATTACGTCACTTCTGCTACATTTTAGTGTTTAAAATACAAATGATTAAGAAGCAGAATGGAGCAAGTTTCGGGATGTTGGGATGGTTATGGAGCAATCCTAGTCATCATAATATTAGCTGGGCATTTCATTATACCGTCTCAATATATACTGCAGACTATAGAGAACGACTAATTCGGCAAATATCCCAAATCATGGCATGATACCTAAATTATTTTGACGCAGGTCTAAATTATTTGCTCAAATGCAATTATTGATATTAAGTAATTGTTGGGAATTGTTGTCAATATTGTTGTTTGTGATATATATCCTACGTGAAGAATCTAATGACCAAATTCCTCAGTGAACCTCTCATGCGCTCGCATTTCGAGGAAGTCACGGTCGTCTCACTAATAGATAGTTTATCCATTGTTTTAAGTGGTAACCTATTAAATGAACTATGTTAAACCTATTCCATCTTATGAAAGTCATTAGTCTAAAGCAAGACTGGTGGGCCGTGAATCAGAGAAATTTGCATTTGATTTGTTCATCGTAATTATTACGTAATATAGTATACTGTATATAGTAGTATAAGAGTTTATTGGTAGCATATCATATGACAATTCCCATAAACATGTGATGACCTCGATGTTGCCAGTTTTTATTTTTTTCCTGAAACTATTACCTTCTCATAATTGTTTCAACAATGCATATATTATCATCTCCACGAGCGTAGACATTGCAAGAAAAGATTATAACTAAGGATAAGTAAAGTTCTTTCATGGTCACAATATATACTTTTATAGATGTCAAACATAAAAATATAATAAAATTCTATATTAACATAAATATATATTCGATACACATTTACGTCATGGCTTTAACATCAGTATTTCGTATAGCTTCCTCCAGCATCAATAATTTCTTGCAATCGTTGCGGCATAGAAGAGGCCAGATTGTAGGGAATGTTTGGTGTTCGGCGTAAGCTCTCCCAACTATTCCTCGTGTGAGCTAAAAGTGCTTCAAATGTTCTTCATTGCGTTGCTCCCATTCGTTAATCATTATTGCCCGAAGGTTTTCAATCGGATTCAAATCAGGAAAACGTGGTGGCAGAATTAGATTAATAATCTCTGGGTGATCTTCGTACCACGCTCTCACAACGTTATTCCTATGAATGGGACTGTTATCTTCCATTAAGTAAAATGGTTCCGGTGCTGGAACCAGATACGCACGAACACTGGGTAGCAGCACCTCTTCCAGTATCTGGCAATATTGCTCTCCAGTAAAGCGTCCATCTACTTGAGTCAATTCTCCGACACCATAGCCAGACATCCAGCCCCACACACCGAGATTGATGTGACCACTACGTTTGCTCGGGAAAACATGTTTTTTCGTCACAGTACACAACTTTTCTCCAGAATTCTTCCTCCTGCGGCAAGTATTGCAAGTCAAATCCCGTCCGGGCCTCTTTATGCTCAATCGTCAATGCAGGTTTTATAGCTGGACGGCGAGAAAAATACCCTGCCTCGTGAAGTCTGTTGTTCACTGTATTTGCGCTACAACGAAGGTTCAGGTGTCTGTAAATATACGTCGCTGGAACAAACGGATGCTCTCTGGCATGATTAACAATCGCAGCATCTTCCTCTTGAGATGTTGAACGCGGAGGACCAGACCTCGGCAAAATAGCGATTGAGTTTTCTGCTTCATACCGATGAATCCACCGTTCCACAGTGCTTCGATGAACGTCTAGTCGTCTTGATATTTCTCTTATTGGCACACCATATTCATGCAATGTCACCATTGCTACCCGCATTGCCTGGGTCGTCTCGTGGTGCACAGACGGCCTTTCCATCTTTGTGTAAATGGCTTATGTGAAGCGTGCTGGGACGATAAAGGAAATGAGGATACCATGCACCCCTTCTAAAATTGATTTCGGTTGTGAAGGGTACCAACCCTTCGAATGGTAATAATAATCAGCCAATTTCCTATTTTGTTGAACATATGCATAAAAATTTCGTCTTAGAAGCGAAGGATCCAAAGATTGTCAGCAATAGTTTATATCCCAACTGAATATAGTCAGCCATCAACAGTATAATCATATTTTATTTCCATAACTACTCATGACTACTCTGTCATAGTAAATAACCTTATTATGACTTAGGTAGTAGTGGTAATTCTGAGTGGCGGCCTCTAGCCACATACGTTAAACCTATCAGTGCGTCTAAGACCAGACTCTTCTGTTTCTGTCAATTCATTGTTAGTTTAAGGTATTTTGCTCTTTGTCTTTCTAGGTCTAGGCATTAAAATAATATTTGAGTTTGTGTTTAGCATTTCCTCCTCCCTTCATAATTCCCCACCCAACCTCGTTTCCTTCGACATAGCAACGCTTACCTCCATCCTCATTCCACTTCCTTCATTAAACCTATTATCGCTTTTACTGTCCCTTCCTTCCATCCTTCAATGCCAGCGTTCTTAAACCTAGCACATAAATTATATAATATGGAATCTAACACCTTAGATCTCTATGCATTCATGTTACTTGAAGACGCCTGTCTCTTAGGGGAATCTAAGTGTTGACAGTGGGCTTGAGGGGTAGTCTATAGATTATTACAGATGACCTTGAACGCTCCAACTATTTAAAAATGATTATTTATTACGCACATCATATGGCATAATACACACATGAATTTAAGCAACTCTTACACTATAGGAATGGAATTGAATCCTACCAGAGTTAAAAAGTCGCAAAATATGATAGATTAGTTTGTATTAAGAGGTCACTAAGAGAAAAGGATTTGAAGTAGAGCGGAAGGCAGAGAGTATATTTTCTCGAGTTTCGGTTATTATTAACGTTATATGGATACATTGCCATGCGGTGTGATCAGAGAGAGAGAGAGAGAGAGAGAGAGACAGACAGACAGACAGAGAGAGAGCTTTTAAATCACACCTTTTAAATGGTTTGTGGGTAAGGGCTTCACGTATGTTATTTTAGTCCAGGGTAGTTTATGTGGAGGTGTTAACGTAACTTGCACTTGGAACTGTTAATTGTAAGACAACTACCATAGCTGGGACTGAGATACGTTATCCCCTGCATACTCTATATATATCTATATACAGTATGTCTCTATATATAAATAGATAGAGTGATTAACACAATGATAATGTGGACGTCATTGATGGGGTTAGAGCAATTATGTGCACCAATCCGAACACACCTCCGCTGCCATAAGGACCGCCCATTTTATACCTAACAGACTAGCTTGGGACGAGGACAGAGGCGCGAGACTTCTTGTAAGCACTGTACAAGCTCGTTATCTGCATGGTTCAAAGGCACTGGTCCTGGTCTTGGATTCGGTGTCCCAATGGTATGGAGAGAGCCGCTGGACCATTCAGCTGATTGCTATTTCTGCTTAACGAACATCACAGGTTTGAATCTTTATATATATATATATATATATATATATATATATATATACAAACTCAGAATGGTTCCCTGAGAACATTATATGTTAAACACAGACGTGCATGGAACAAGGAACTCTTCTGGGAAAATTAAATCCACTATAGTCCGAATAAGTAATGGTAAATGACAAATACCATAGTTTTTCCTTTTTCATGATTTTAGCCCGACGTGGGCAACGGGTCTCTCGCAAAGAGATCCCATAAATATAGCTTCCCTCACCAGCTATCTGCAAAGCAGACAGGATCCAGCTTTGGGACGTGGATCTAGGGTTGCCCACGTCGGGCTAAAATCATGAAAAAGGAAAAAACTATGGTATTTGTCATTTACCATTACTTATTCGGACTATAGTGGATTTAATTTTCCAGAAGAGTTCCTTGTTCCATGCACGGTCTGTGTTTAACATATATATATATATATATACACACTGTGTATACATAAATATATATATATATATATATATATATATATATATATATATATATATATATATTAGTGGTGGATCGGAGATCCGCATCCGCATCTGCGAATATCCACATAATTTTTAACATCCGCATCCGCACTTCTGACTGCGGATGTTATGCGGCTATTACCTCTAATAAATTATGCAATTTATAATTAAATTAGCTTACAGAGTAGCTTATAAGTCCCAGTCATGCATATTTCATCTAAAGTATTAATTACACTGTACAGCAGTGAAAAAAACGGAAATGAGATCGTCATTTTTATGGCTAATTATATGCGTAGATTGCGAAAATAACACTCATTTATTTGTATCACCCGCCGATTTTATGAAAATGACCCTATTTCATTGTATCATTTTGAGAACCACTGGTTCTCTGAACGCATATTTTACATTTTGTTCAGTCATACATATGCTGTGGTGGTGGTGTTCGGCTCTGTGTTTCCACTTTGATTTTATGAAAAATTTCTTTCATTAATCATTTAAAACAAAATTGTCAGCCATATTTTATCATAAATCGGTGCTATAAGTGAGTATTATTGAATAACAGCTATCAAATTGTGTATATTTCACCGACAACGTCTATATTGTGTGAAATTGCAAATTGATCTATCATTTTCTTATTTTACATGTTTTTATTGATGTTATGCTACAATGCCTAGAGAGTGCAAAAATTCGCCAGACAGTTTTTGTTATATTTGTGGGACATTAACGTTAAAACAGTATAAAAGGAAGTTGACTTCTCATGTGAAAAAGCTTTATGAATTATACTTCGCATGCAAAGTTGGTGATCAGGACAAGCACTGGGCACCTCATATCTGTTGTGTGAGATGTACAAGCTCGTTATCTGCATGGTTCAAAGGCACTGGTCCTGGTCTTGGATTCGGTGTCCCAATGGTATGGAGAGAGCCGCTGGACCATTCAGCTGATTGCTATTTCTGCTTAACGAACATCACAGGTTTGAATCTTTTATTTTTCTGAATATACGTCAAATTTGGTGTTTTTAACACATTTTAGCATATCCTGCTCTGCATAATGTATTACACAATTATGCTATCTTAAGTAGTCAACAATGTCTATTGTCTCACATTACAGGTTGCAACAGAAAAGGGAAAAAGGCTATAGTCTACCCAAATCTTCGTTCTGCTATGCCTCCTGTGGAACATTCTACAGATATACCCATCCCCCGTCCTCCAGCTGAAATGCCGACCGATAACACAGACTCTGACAAATCGAAATCAGACGGCGAATGCTATGAAGCTCAAGTCGAGTCCAAGAAAGAACAACATCTCATCACGCAGCGCAACAAAGTGAACTGCTGGCCTCACGTCTACAAGAATGGAATCTGCTGGCGGAAGACGTACAAATTACAGCATTCCGAAAGCGCTCCTTGGATTTGTAGGAATATTTCACAATGAAGAACAATCTTTGTTATTGCATTGATAATATGGTCTGTTCGGTGCTCTGGGTTTGTGCTATGAACCGAATCAATGGAGATTGTTCATTGATGCATCTCTGTACAGTGTTAAGGGTGTACTGCTACACAATGGGAACACAATGCCTTCTGTTCCGATCGCTCATTCAGTCGTCTTGAGAGAAACGTATGACAATGTTGCTTTTATTCTGGACTGTATAAAATACAGTGAACATGAATGGCTTATCTGCGCAAATTTGAAGGTTGTGGCTATTCTCAATGGATTGCAAACTGGCTATATGAAATACATGTGTTTCCTATACAAGTGGAATAGACGAGCAAGGTCTGAACACTACACACGCTCAGTATGGCTGCCGCGAGACAATTCCTCACCTGGATCTCACAATGTTATTCACGAACCACTAGTACGAAAGGAAAAGGTTATCATGCCGCTACCTCACATAAAACTAGGGCTGATGAAACAATTTGCAAAGGCGTTGAAACAGGATAAGCCTGCCTTCAAATATCTAAAGGAAAAATTCCCCAAAATAAGTGATGCCAAGATTAAAGAAGGCATATTCGTCGGCCCTCAAATTCGCCAACTCATGCTAGACGAACATTTTGAAGTGGTGATGGATGAGGTGAGTTGGCAGCCTGGCGTGCATTCAAAAACGTTTGCAGCGGTCTACTAGGAAATACTAAATACGACAACTATGCTTCACTTGTGGATTAACTTATGAACTCATACCAACGTCTCGGATGTAAGATGTCATTAGAAATTCATTTTTTGCATTCACATCTCTCATTCTTTCCGGAAAACGCATCTGCTGTTAGCGACGAAAACGGGGAGAGATTCCACCAGGATACAAAGGGAAGTGGAGTCCTGCTATGCTGGCTGATTTCTGCTGGAATTTAAAGCGTGGCCAACCAGAAGCATCACTCAAACGCCAGCATAAATACAAATAATGAGTTGAAAACAGTATAATACGAGAGTTTTATGTTAATTTTGTGCATATATGTTGAAGTATAACAATAATTAAACTGTTCCATATGATAAAGCCTATCTGTTTATCAATATATTCTTATTTTTTGGTACGAGGATTTTAAGCAGTCATTACAAAAAAACGTGACGTGATAGAAAAAAACTATTTTCAGATTTGGAATCAGCACACTCGAAATATTAAGAATGACCGAATGTTATTCCCGTTTTTTTTCTGAACCGAAAATTTGTTGTTGTGTTATTAATGAACAAACAAATATATAAACCTCAAAATATAAATACCTGTTAACACAGAAAATTGAATGAAACTTGTTTCATTGAATTTTCTGTGGCTGAAACTCTTGAGAAAGTTATTATTTTTATCATAATGAAAACATTAATATTAATATTAATTCTTATGCATTGCCTGCCATAATAGTAATATCAGGAAATTTGAAATTTATGTCATATATTCATAATTCTATATTTTATTGATAGATTAACTAAATATCCGCATCCGCATCCGTAGACGTTGAAAAACTGATATCCGCTCCACCACTAATATATATATATATATATTCATGGTTTTGTTTTGTTTATTTTCTAAAACTCGGAAAGAATTATCAGAATTTTAAATAAAGGAAAGTCGGTATAAGTCCGCGAGCCGAGAGAACGTCACATTTATGGGCCTCCACTTCATATTTTTTATTTTTCAATGTTTCTATGATTATTTAGGCATGATGATTTTAATTTTGGCATTCGTTTTTCTCTACTGTCATTAGGATTTTATATAAATAAAAATTTTAAATTTTCATGATTTTTGCATATACTCGTATTAAATATACTCAACTTTTCTTTTGTTATTGTATGTATATTTCAATGTCTTAATAATAATTTTTAACTCTTATTGAATTTTTTCAGATTTTCATGGCTGGCACTAGGGCTTGTAAACTCTGTCCAGACTCATTTTGCTATGTTTGCGGATATTACATTGGCCCAAACTTGGTCAAGCACAAGATTGTTGTTGACACTAAGTTTTACTTAGCATATGAAACTTATTTTGGAATGCCTATGGGCGACCAAGACAAATCATGACACCTCATTTCTGCTGTGGTAGCTGCCGATCAACATTGGAAGGATGGTTACGTGGTAGTCGGAAGTCTATGCAATTCCTCGAGTTTGGAGAGAATTCACTAACCACCATGATGACTGCTACTTTTGCATGATTGACGTTGCAAAGTACAAGAAAGCTAAAGATCGAAGAAATATAATATACCCAAGTATACCATCTTCTATTGCCCCAGTTCCACACAGTGAAGAATTACAATTCCCAATACACTTTCCTTAGAAGTAACTTCAGAACTGGAATCTCCTAGTGAGCAGGATAACGAGATTGACTTCAAAGGAGCGTCTTCAAGTAAGTCTCCACACTTCCTAAATCAACAAGAATTAGATGACTTAGTAAGAGAGCTAGGTCTTACTAAATCCAATACAGAGCTGTTAACATCACGTCTTCAAGAGGGAAATTGATTAGATACTAGCTGCAAGTCTTCAAGCTACAGGAAAAGGCATCTGACTTTTGCATCATTCTACGTAGTTCATGAGTCTTTGTGTTACTTTTCTGATGTGGCTAGTCATTTTGAGGAAATGGGTGTAGAACTAAATCCAACAGAGTGACGACTGTTCAAAGACTCTTCAAGAAGAAGTTTGGAGGCTGTTTTGCTACACAATGGCAATAAATATCCATCAATTCCTGTAGCTCACTCAGTTCACCTAAAAGAAGACTATGAAAATACCATACTGGAGAAGTTCGACTATGAAAGATACGAATGGGATGTCTGTGGAGACTTTAAAATGCTGGGTTTCCTACTTGGATTACAAGGTGGATATACAAAGTTTTCATGCTTCCTTTCGTTAAGGGGACAGCAGAGCAACGGGTCAACACTACGTGAGAAGAGAATGGCCTGCCAGAGAGCATTTAAACCCTAGTATCCACAATGTCATAAATAATGCTCTTGTTCAAAGAGATAAGGTCTCGCTGCACCTTTATATATTAAACTAGGGCTTGGGAAACAATTTTTGAAAGCCTTGGATACTCATGGTGATGCCTTCCAACATATACGATCAATGTTCCCAAAACTATCTGAAGCCAAAGTCAAAGGAGGGATACTTGTTGGACTACAAGTAAGGCAGATGATGGCAAGCAGAGAATTAGAAGGCAAAATGACTGCTATTGTAAAGAATACATGGCAAGCATTTCGGCTTGTAGTACATGGGTTTGTGGGAAATACCAAAAGTGAAAACTACAGAGGGCTAGTTGAAAATTTTGAGAGACTGGACTGTAGAATGTCATTGAAGTTTCACTATTTACATTATCACTTGGAGTTCTTCAGAGCAAATTTAGGTGACGTGAGTAAAGAACATGGTGAACGGTTCCATCAGGATATTCAAACTATGGGGAAGAGGTATCAAGGAAGGTGGGATGCAGCCATGATGGGTGACTACATCTGGTATTTGCTTTGAAGTAATGATGGCGATCACAAAAGAAAAAGCTGATCAAAAAATCACTCCTAAATGACCCAATTAATATGTCCAAATACATGAGACATGCTGTTTTAATTAAATAATTGCTGTTCTAAGATGATGTATTGACTTAATTTGATAAAGGGAGGTCTTTCTTTCTGTTTATCATGCTAAAACTTTCATAATAAATTAAAATTAGCATAAGTAGTATATTTACACGCAAAATCTTATTTTTGGTTTTGTGAAAAATTAAGGGAAGCAACAAAGAAATCAATATCATTTTCTAATCAGCATACCCAAATTTATATAGAAACACTAAAAAAAAATTTCTAAATTTTTGTTACACAGTGTTATGAATTGAAAAAATATGTTAATAAATTAATTGAATGATGACAGTTCTTATAATCTTTGACTGTTTAATAATCTTTGACTGTAAGAAATATGGTATAAATGGCTGTGATAAATATAATATAAATGATGCATCTTAAAATTAATGAATTATGGGGCTCCTAAAAGAGATTATGAATGAGAACCATATGGGAGGGCCGTTTTGGCGACCTTTTTTATTTAGACATCATTATTGGGGTAATAAACATATGTCATAGGACAAAGGGTAAAACAATAATATGAGTAGTTTCAACTTGGTTAAACTTGGTTTTGCTTCCGCCTGAATTGTTCATTCTGACGAAGGTAAAGCTTGTCACTCCACCTTAGAGTATTAATTCGCTGCCTCTACGAAATAATATGAAGTTTAACACTGAGAAATTTCAGCTGTTACGGTACGGAAAGAGAGATAACCTAAAATCCGTGGAATATTATACCTCAAATAGACAGAAAAGAAGAGGGATTGCGGGAGGCGAACCGCGAATGTAAACACCACCAAATCACGATTAACTCCATGTCACGATCACGGATAAGTGCACAATGGTAACAATTAGTAAGTCATGGTTAATTCAATTGACGATTGTAAATCACGGACAACTGCGTGAATAAAATGTGTGTGTATACCTCGTTACGTTTCCGTGCGTCGTTCTCTCTTCACACGAAGGTCAAGCTGGTGGCCCTGGCTCTAGGCCTGGCTTGGTGGAGGAGCGGGTTGCTCTCTTGCGCTCTCTGCCGCACATAACCGCTTGGTGGAGGAGCGAGTTGCTCGCTTGCGCTCTCTATCGCACATGGCTAGGTACACCCGCTCATCTGGCATAATATGCAGTCTGTTTAATTTCCTCATTTCTACCATATCTCAAGAGTTGAAATTTCTCGGAGTTAAATGCCATATTTTTGTCTTCTGACCATTTGTATATTTTGTTAGTGACCATCTGCATCGGTCTTTCTTCATACGAAGGTCAAGCTGGTGGCCCCGCCTCTAGACCTGGCTTGGTGGAGGAGCGAGTTGCTTTCTTGCGCTCTTCACCTCACATAGCTAGGTACACCCAGCTCATCTGGCACCGTCCTGAGCCAGGCATCTAGTCTTCTCTTGAAGACTTCAACTTTGACCCCTGTAACGTTTCTGAGGTCCTTTGGAAGCTGGTTAAAATGTTTTGGTTCCCTGACAACCAAGCTATTTTCCTTCAGTGTTCACGAGTTCCCTCGTCAGACCTTTATTTTGGTAACATTACATCTTCTGCCTTTCCTATTATCCAGCGTTGTTTGGATGGTAATTGGTTTAGTTTGAGGTTTGGCACTACTCGCTGACTTTTCTGCTGATCTTTGTATCGTCCACAAATGATATTACTATACTGTTGCTGATAACTCCACTGTCTATGTCTGTTAGGATGATAATGAATAGTAGTGGGGCTAGCACTGTACCTTCTGGTACTGAGCTGCGTACTTCTGATTCTGATGATGATACACCTAGAATTTTGACGACCTGTAGTCGTTCTCTCAGGAAGTTATAGATCCATTTTTCCATTTTGACTGTTATTCCCATATGTTTCATTTTATGTGTTATTATACGATGATCACACTTGTCGAAAGCTTTAGCAGAATCGGTGTATATGGCATCATAGTTTCCATTGCCTTCAAGTGCTTCTAGGATATTGTTATAATGCTCTATAAGTTGTGATAAGCATGGTCTTCCCGATCGGAATCCGTGCTGCTTTTCGTTGAATCTTTCCAGTCTCCAAAAAATCATAAATTTTCTCTCTAACTTTGGTGACATTCAATGACATTGGTCTATAGTTCTTTGCTTGAGATCTGTCCCCTCCTTTATATATAGGGACAATGTTTTCTTTTTTCAAGATGCTCGGTATTTCCCAAGTGTCTAGGGCTCTTCTCCATATCCAGTAGAAAGGTGTAGCTATTTCATTTTTACAGCTTTTAACAAATAATGCGTTCCAATTGTCCGGATCTGCAGATGAATGTGGTCAAGCGTGTCACTCCACCTTAGACCTACAGTTTAACGTTGAATCCAAACCACGTCTAAAATAAAATGTTAAAACACTCCTTAACACAATAAAATCTAATTTCAGAATAAAAAATTTTAAACAGACTAACCATACAAAATATCACTCGGGAGCAGATTAAGACGGTTTACCGAGAATAAAAGAATCACCTTGTGAAAATAATATTTATCATTTACTACAGAAATGCTCACTCCGTCAAAGGTCAAGCTTTTCACCCCGTCCTAGACCTACAGTTTAACGGGGGATACTACTACAATAGATCTAGTTGGCCTGGTGAAGTAGTGAGTTGACTTCTTTTACCCTCCCTCTCTCAGGTACACCCGGATCACCAGGGATCTTTTTTTCTATTCCATGGAATTTTAGATCCTCCCCTTTTCCGTACCGTAAGAGTTGAATTTTATCAGTGTTAAACTTCATATAAAAACTATGCAACATCGCCTAAAACTTACTACATCATTACCCCTAGCCCGTCCTATATGCATTAAAAAAGTTCTACTTTATCGCAATCTTTGTTTAGCATCCCTCCTGATTGCTCATCCATGCGGTCAAGCGTGTCCGCGGTGTCACTCCACCTTAGACCAAAAGTTTAACGTTGAATCTGAACCAGGTCTAAAATAAAATGTTAAAACACTCCTTAACACAATAAAATCTAATTTCGGAATATAAAAATTTTTAAACAACCTAACCATACAAAACATCACTGGAAATTGTCCTGAAAATGAAAGAAAGAAAAAGTAAACAACATCAACAGTTCACCTATAAAAATATAAAAATTGATGAATATATAAAAAGTAAAAAAAACGAATTAATTTATCAAAAGAATTTACGAAAACAATTTCTCTATTTCAATTAAACAAATTTTGCTAATTTTGAAGTCACACAATTTATATACGGCAAGCATAATAAACTTAAGCAGTCCGAATTTGACCCAGTATAAATTAGTGTCTTTAACGATTATTTTTCGACTTTAAACCTTTAAATTAACTTAAAATTATAAAGCAAACTAAAACTACAAAGCGATGCCTGTAAATCCACTATTTACATCCAGTCAAAAAATAATCTTGAAACTTCGAATAGATTCTGGAAAATTTTGCTACTTCTTTATTGAATGTCTTAGAATGCTCTACTACATATATATATATATATATATATATATATATATATATTATTACCTAAAAATGCGTCACCATACACTCAAACATTTTAAACCTTGCCGTATAAAAATCAACGCGAAAAGGAAACAACTCTCGAATTCTGACTCTAATTTTTACTCCACATTATTACGGCTTCAACAAGACTCAGATAAATTTTGAGTCAAAGCGGTTTGGAAATCTAGACTCCAACGAGAAGAGAAAAAAATTTTTTACAGCGAAAATTACGAAAATTCTCGTTATGAGAAGAAATTTTGAAAATGATGGGCGCCATCTTAAAAAATAGTTACAATGATTGTTAAGGTGAGAATCGAAATTTGCTTGGAAATGAGATAACACAATGGATATTGCTATTTAAATAATCGAACCAGAATATTTATTAATGCTATAATACGGGTAGCAACAATTTTGACGGAAATATAAGGCGACGTGGAAAAGCCCTTATATTTATATAAAGGAACACCGCGTAGCCACCAAAATGTTGTGTTTAATTTCTTTAAGGGCCCATTTCTTCATTATTATATTTAATTATTTACTCTACTTTCTATTCATTTTTTTTCTATCTTTCACTTATCGTTCTCTTTACTCTCGTTTTGCTGTGCTTTATAAATACGGGTAGCACGTGGCCGAGTTTGAGACGCCATTATGGTTCGAACAATGCAAAGGAGACCGGGGGATTGATTATACACTAATTACACTTTATTAACTTTTATTTATGCCGATACGCTTTTAGATAAGCGGGTTAATGCGAGCGGGTGGGGGAGTAACGTTAACATTTTAAGTCGGAGAGAGACGTAAAACTATTCTAAATTTACAACTGCATCGTAACACAAAAACACCCTTTAAGCCCAAGGCCAACCGATGGCTGAAGGGCATTTCTGCCCACACAAACGTTTTCACGAGCTAAACACATTTTTATTCACACTCCGTCTAATTCTGCGTATTGTCAAAAACATTTAAAAACGTAGAAGATTGGGATCTATCCAACAATAAAGAATTATGAAATGCTTCGATATATATATATATATATATATATATATGCGCCTCGGTGGTGCAGTGGTTAGCGTCGCTAACTAGGAATAGATTGGTCCCGGGATCGAGACCCGATGACGGCAGCCGGCGCGCAGCAAAACCCAGTTGTTCACCCTTCCACACAATAAAGAAAGTGGTTGGTAGATAAATGGGTACCCTGGGTGGCCTAGTGGTTAAGACGCTGGGCTGCTGGTGGAGCGTTGTTCGGATTCCACGTTAAACTTAGGTCTAAGCTGGAGTGAAAAGCTTGACCTTCGTCAGAATAAACAATTCGTGCGGAAGCTAACCAAAGGTGTGTGTGTGTGTGTGTGTATATATATATATATATATATATAATCTACTAAGTCCTATTTCATCTGGTAGTTAAAAGAATACATTCATTTTCACCTGTTCAGTCTCATTTGTTTAAGGTTCAAAATTGAGTGTCAAACACGTTGCATTTCCCTCCCCCACAAGGCGGTCATGTGTGGCGGAGAGCGCAAGAGAGCAACTCATTCCTTCACCAAGACAGGTCTAGAGGCGGGACCACCTGCTTGACCCGTGTGAAGAGACGACAGCAGAGGGGAACACTAACAAACGGTTAGAAGACAGCAATAGGGTATTTAACACCGAGAAATTTCAACTCTTGAGATATGGTAGAAATGAAGAAATTTGACTGCATATTAGGCCAGATGAGCTGGGTGTACATGACTATGTGCGGTGGAGAGCGCGAGAGAGCAACTCGCTCCTCCAACAAGCGGTCATGTGTGGCGGAGAGCGCAAGAAAACGGCTCACTCATTGACCATGCCAATCCTACAGGCAGGGACCACCAGCTTCGACCTTCGTGTGAAGAGAGACCGACACTCGGAAACGCATCGTGGCACACACACACATTTTATTCATGCAGTTAACCGTGATTCACTGTCGTCAATTGAGTTAACATGACCTACTAATTGTTACCATCATGCACTTATCCGTGATCGAGGCATGGAGCTATCCGCGACATGGAGATGTTTACATTCGCGGGTCCCCCCCCACGCCATACCGCCACAATGGAAAGTTTTGAATTTTATATGCTTGTGTTCATATTCACATTGTTATACTAGGGGCACTCAATATATTTTTCCCCACGCTTTTTTCTTAGCTAAAAAATAGGCCATGGGGCTGAAACGTCTTTTCAGCCGTAAGTTTGAACTTTCTGCGCTTCACATAAGCGAATTTTTCCAGTTTTTACCTCCCCTCATTGTATAAACCCGCTTTTAAACGCCCTTGTATAAAACCGATGGTTAACGCAGTTTCGAAAATGGCGTCCGACAGTGATGTGCGTCGTAAACAGAGAGCTGTTATCGAGTTTTTAACCGTAGAGAAGGAAACAGTTGAAAATATTCACAAACGTCTACAAAACGTTTACGGAGATGCTGTTGTTGATCGAAGCACAGTTGGATGCTGGTCTAAACGTGTGAGATCATTGGAGATAGGGAGAGCCAGCATCGATGATGAGCCACGCAGCGGTCGTCTGGCATCGGCTGTGATATCTCACACTGTGCAACGTGCTAACAGCATTATTCGATCAAATCGGCGCGTCACATACAAAGACCTATCACTGGACCTAGGAATTAGTGAAGGAAGTGTGAATACGATAATTCAGCAACTGGGATACTCAAAAGTGTGTTTACGGTTTGTTCCTCGCGAACTGACCGAAAATCACAAAGCCTAAAGAAAAGAAATTGCTTCTGATTCGTTGGTTCGATACAAGACAGAAGGGGATGACTTCCTTTCACGAATTGTGAATGGGGATGAGACTTGGGTACACCACCTTGAACCTGAAACAAAACGCCAATCCATGCGGTAGCATCACGCAGACTCCCCACGCAAGAAAAAGTTCAAAATGGCTCCCTCTGCAGGAAAGGTTATGGCCACCATCTTCTGGGACATGAAAGGGGTGATTCTGATGGACATTATGAAGAAAGGACAAACAATCAACTCAGAGGCATATATTGCTACCCGACAGAGACTCCAGAGACGTATAAAGCGAGTTCGACCAGAGAGAAAACTGGAGGAAGTCCTTCTTTTGCACGATAATGCAACACCACACAACAGTTTGCAAACAAGAGAGGCCATCACAAAAATGCACTTGACTGTGTTACCCCACCCTCCATACAGCCCGGATCTGGCACTTTCAGACTTCCATTTGTTTGGACCAATGAAGGATGCTATTCGTGGAAGAAAGTTTCAGAGTGACGAAGAGGTTGTTGAGGAGGTTAAGAGGTGGCTCCGGCGGACTTTAACCAGCAAGGAATAAAGGCCCTTGTTTCGAATTGGAGGAAAGCCGTAGAAAAGGATGGAGACTATGTGGAAAAATAAAAACTTGTAAAAAAGCTGTGTAACTACTTGCATACAAAATTTCTGGAAATTTCAAGGAAACTTGGAAAGAAAAAAAAAGGTGGGGAAAAATATATTGAGTGACCCTCGTAGTTAAGTAATTGAATATTAGTGGTTTTTAGCGATTTAGAAGTTTTCATAGCGTGCCGGCTTAATTTAACTTAAACTTGTGACGGTTATAAACTAATTTTAACTGAGTGATGCCGTCGCAGAAAGCGTTGTGTGTGTGTTAATTGTGGGTTAAACCGGCGGTATTCGGATTTTAAAGATTATAACGGCGGTCCTATGGCGATTACCGAGAGATCAGTTTGTTTCTTTTGCAATTTAAGGAAGGAAATAATTGACATAAAGCGCAGTGTACGTGAGGTAACGGAAAGCTTGTAACGCTTGATGAAGGCAGGGGTAGGGCTACAGTTGATGAAAGCCGAACCAATACTAATTAGCCTTGAAGACGTTAGTAATTTGAAGGGTGTGGTGCGTAACCTAGTTTCTAGTTTAGATAGCTTATCGGGAAGGTTGGGTAGAGTTGAGGAAGGGGGTAAGGTTGGCCCGAGATTAGTAGCTGGGGAGGGATTTAGAGAAGTTAAGGGTTGAGCTAGGCCGCGTACGTTAGGTGATAGGAATCCCCCCCTATCGAGGTTTCGAACCCTTTCGCCCATTTGGAAAGGGACGTGAATGAGGGGGAAACTATTTTAATTGGGGACTCTTTAGTGCGCCATATGGACACAGAGTTCGTTGAACGGAATCCAATCAAGAGGAGGAGGGTCTGTCTCCCAGGGGCCAGGGTTGACAGAGTTAGAGACGAAGTGGATACGATTGACGTTCCCTCCCGTCACTCGATGTTGGTGACGATGGTAGGGGCAACGACTCGTATAGGCCCGATACGAGAGTGCCTGACCTTTTGAAGAAATATGGGGGGTTAATTAGGTCCCTAATGGCGAGGTCAGACAGGTCTTTAGTTGTAGATATTAACCCTAGGCACGGTTTGGGTCTTAGGATTACGTCTAAAACGATATTTTTGAATACTAAATTGGAAGAGATTTGTGCTGAGGAAAATGTACCCTTCGTAAAACTGTGGTCAGAATTCAGTGATCCTAGCCTTTTTATAAAAGATGGGGTGCATTTTAATGAAATAGGTAATGCTAGGCTAGGTAGGTTAATTGATGAAAATGTACGAAAGCTGTATAGGTCGAAACCTTCTTTAAACATTGTGGTTCCGGGGAACGCGGGCCCGACGTGAAAAATAGTTCAAAACGGTGGCCTGTGGTAAAAAATAACTTAAACGTCTTTTATTGTAACGCGCGTAGTATTAGAAATAAATTAAACGAATTTAAGGCAAAAATTTATTCCGGCAACTACGATATAGTTGCTATCACTGAAACGTGGTTAAATACCGTGAGTCGGGACTTCTTGGGGGAACTTGATATAGCGGGTTTTAAACTCTTTACTAATGATAGGTTACATAGGATTGGTGGCGGCGTTTTGCTGAGCATTCGTAATTCCCTTAGGGCTATCGAGGTTAAGATAGATTTTCCGGCAGCAATTAATGCGATATGCGTTGAAATTAGGGCGCGTAGTATTAGTTTTTACTAATAGTATTAATTTCAACCTCCCGTTCAACCCCTCGATACCGATACTAGATTTTACTCACTTCTTGGTAACTTTATTGACAATCGGAATAGTATAATTGTCGGATACTTTAACTGCCCTAATGTTAATTACGAGACTTTTACTGGTAATGAGGAGGGTTTCAGATTGATTGAGTTCATGGAAGAAAATGTTTTTACGACAGATGTTTACCGAACCAACGCGCGGTGACATTATTTTAGATTTGGTGATAACGAACGGCGAAAATATAGTCGAAGGTTTAGAAGTAGGCGAGAGTTTAGGATGTAGTGATCATCAAATTATTAGGTTTAAGTTATTGATAGAAAACACTAAGGATAGTAACGTAATGGAAGTCCCTGATTTTCGTAGTGCTAATTTTGATAGTTTTGCGGATAGGATGAGAGTAGTGGACTGCGATAACTTATTTATGGGTAATGACACAAATTTGCATTGGGAGGCGTTTAAAGAAAGTTTTATGAATATTGAAAGGGAGTTTATTCCTCGTAGGCCCAGGCGCGCTAGAAATCATGGTAGGCCCAAGAGGTGGACGAGGGAAATAGGCGAGTTCATAAGCGAGCGTAACAGAGCGGATAGACTTAATAAGCGCATTGGCACGGCAGGTGACTTTAATAGATATATCGAGCTTAGACGTCAGGTTTAAAGATCAGGTAGGAATGCTAAGCGTAATTTAGAGATACTTATAGCTGCGGATAATAAACATAATCCAAAAACGTTTATTGAATATGTCAATAATCGTAAGCCGATAAAAGATAACATAGGCCTTCTAGTGGATGTTAACGGCGCTTTGGCTTCTGACGCTCAGGCGATGGCGGGTATTTTCAATAACTTTTTGCGACAGTTTTTACCGTAGAAGACGTAAGGGGTTCCAAAAAACCTTAGCCCCCCCCCCCCCATTTGCAGCTTACATGTTTGTATCGAAATAGATTTTAGTGATTATAAAAATATATAATTTTTTTTATTTATTGCAGGTATTAAAATTACTCTAGATGATAAAGTGATAATAAGCACACCGGACAAAAAATTAGTCACCCCTAATAGCACCGATAGTAGGAAGTTCAAGGTCGCACAGAGGGCGCTGATGTAGCATTAGTAAGTGACAAGTAGCGGTGACGTAGCACACAGGATCAGATCTGTTTCGTGAGGTGGTGAAGAACAAAGTGTGTGTTGGATATAGTCTGCAAAATGGGTCGTGAGGCAGACGTTACTCAGTGGCAAAAAGGAGCCATCGTGTTTGGCAGAGCCCACGGACACAAAATGTCTGAAGTAGCCCAATTTGTTGGTGTGTCAACGCGTACTGTCCAGCGAGTTTACAAAGAGTGGTGTAGTTCGCAATCAACTGACAATCGACGGCGTAACTGTGGCCGGAAAACAATTCTCGACAATAGGGGCCGCCGCCATGTTTCTCGTCTAGTAACTGCAAATCGTTTTCAAACCAGAGAACAATTGCTCCAAGAAACCAATGAGGTTCTCCAGCGACCAATTTCTGAACGGACATTGCGACGAGAACTGCATGCGATGGACATCTGGAGCAGGGTACCACGGAAGAGGCCGCTGTTAACAGCAAGTCACAAATTGGCACGTTATAAATGGGCTCAGAGGCACAAAAACTGGACTGCGGCAGATTGGAAACGTGTAATTTGGTCCGATGAGTCCCGTTTTTGTTTGTTCTCCAATGATGGGAGGCGACGAGTACATCGCAGGTCCAATGAAGCCTTTAATCCTGAATGCGTCGAAGGTGTTGTTCAGGCTGGAAACAGAAAGTGAAGCGCAGGACTCTGGCGGAACTTCGGGACCGGCTGATGAACGAGTGGCAGCAAATCGATGATCAGTACATGCACAACCTCGTAGAGTCTCTGCCTCGCCGGATTCGTGCTGTTATCAAGGCCAGAGGCGCAGTCACACGTTATTAGGTACATTCTGAGAGGGGTGACTAATTTTTTGTCCGGTGTGCTTATAATGGCTTCTCAATTAATTGGTGATTCGGAGAGGCAACGTGTGATAGATTGCATACGAGCAATAACATTTCGGGAAGCTCGTGATGCTGGAGCCACCTTTATAACACGTTCATGGGTTGCCAAAAAGTTGCGAAGAAGTGAGGACTTCGTCAAAAGAAATTGGAATAAAACTATGGATGAATGTAAAATGGATACAACCAAGTCTGGGCGCCCAAATTTGCCACTCTCTCAGGAAACAAAGGACAGCTGTGCTAAACTTTCTAGAGAGATCGAAGTGTTGAGAGGAAAGATCGTTAGTGGTGAGATCATTCGACTGTACCGTCATAGGCAAAGTTTAAAGCCTTGGCATGAACTTCCAAAGCCAAGAAAAACTCAACTTAACATCGATAACAGAATGTGGTTTGCCCATTATCTTGAAGATTGGGATGTGGATGATTTCATGCATTTAGCTGTCTCCGATGAATTTTTTGTTTACGTAACACGTCGGCCTAACTACCAAAATGAGCGAGTGTGGGCCACAACACCAGATGAAATCGATGATAATGAACATTATCGCGAATTATTAAAAAGTCCAGACTGTTTTGGTGTTTTTGTTTTGTTCACTGCAAAGAAGATCATGTGGGTGCTGAAGCCAAATGGTCAGAGTTGGGATGGACAGTATTTTCGTGATATTATTCTATCCCAGCATGTCATTCCTTTTCTAAGAAACCCAAACAATGTTATGGATGTCGATCAGGTCACACTTCTGCACGATAAGGCCCCCTGCTTTAAGGCATTAGCCACTCAACAGTTGTTGCGGAACCATGAGATCGATTTCTTTGGAAATGAAGAATGGCCAGGAAATTCTCCTGACCTGAACGTCTGTGAACAAATTGGATCAGTTATAAAGGACAAAGTTGAATGTCTCTTGTTTCAAGAACCTGCAGCAAATCGATTTTCGAAGGATACAATGACGCAACACATTGAAACTGTTTTAGCAAATTTGCGTAACGATCAAGATCTATTCACGTCACTTTTGGCAAGCTTCCCAAAGCGAATTCAGGCTGTCTTGGACGCCAATGGC
The DNA here is from genome assembly GCA_023014485.1 of Bathynomus jamesi. NCBI lineage: Eukaryota > Metazoa > Arthropoda > Malacostraca > Isopoda > Cirolanidae > Bathynomus > Bathynomus jamesi. The sequence goes on along the minus strand of JAJOZX010003368.1, from coordinate 86,016 downwards.
GGGAACACCAAGTTTTAATTGTTTCTCATTAAATGCAGGATTAAATTCTCTTTTGTAAGGTATGTTTAGTTTTACTGTACCTCTAATGGTTTAGGCCATGGGCCGGGTGGCTAAGGTTTATTGGAGCCCCGTACATAATGTCCCCGACGTGGATGATATCGTTCCATTTAATAGTGAGACTATTTTGAATGAAATAACTGTTTCTAGTGTGAGATTGCGCATTTTATCGATAGGCTAAAAGTTAGCCAGGCTCCAGGCCCTGACGCTTTTCATGCGAGACTTTTGAAAGTTTTCAAAGACGTTATTGTAGGCCCCTTAACGAAGATTTTTAATCAGTCACTCGAAACGGGGATTATTCCTGAAGACTTCAAATTAGCTAACGTCACGCCCATTTTTAAAAAAGGCGACCGCACAGTAGCTTGCAATTATAGGCCCATTAGCTTAACGTCAACTGTCGGTAAACTATTGGAATCTGTCGTTAGGGATCGTATCATCGTTCACTTAGGAAGTCACGATTTGATTAATAGTAGTCAGCATGGGTTTCGACGCCATAGATTTTGTTTAACTAATTTGTTAGAATTTTATAACGAAATAGTGCGCGAATACGATAGGCATAGAGCGGCTAACGTTATTTATTTAGATTTTAAAAAAGCGTTCGATACAGTTCCGCATAGAAGATTAATTGCGAAGGTTAAAGCGCACGGTATACGCGGTCAGGTAGCTGAGTGGTTAAAGGAATGGCTTCTTGCTAGGAGACAGATGGGTTCGTTGTTAATGGTAGTGAATCGGGGTGGTTGGATGTAGGTAACAGTGTCCCACAGGGTTAAGTGTTAGGCCCATTGCTATTCCTAATTTACCTTAACGACATAGATGTAGGATTGACTTGTAACGTGTCAAAATTCGCGGACGATACTAAAATAGGCGGTAAGGTTGTTAACGAGGACGATAGAAATAGGCTCCAAGATGATGTAAATAGGATTATGGAGTGGACGGATAAGTGGCAGATGCAATTTAACGTTGTCAAATGTAAAATTTTGCATATTGGTTCTCGTAACAATAATTACACGTACACGATGGATGATAGAGAGTTAGCGAGCTTTGACGAGGAAGTAAATTTAGGCTTACGCGTATCTAAGGATGTAAAAGTTAGGAATCAGTGCCTGGAGTCTTCCTCAAAAGTTAATAGGATGTTAGGCTTCATATCGTGTAATTTCGAATTTAAATCGAAGGATATTATATTGCCCCTTTACAAGTCCCTACTCAGGCCTCATTTAGAATATGCCGTTCAGTTTTGGTGCCCGTATTAGCGTGAGGATATTAATAGGTTAGAAAGGGTAAGGGTTCAGCTTCGTGCTACGAAACTAATTCCGTCATTGCGCAACAAGCCTTATGAAGATAGGATTAAAAATTTCGACTTGCATTCACTCGAAACTATGAGATTAAGTGCGGAGCTTATTGAAGTTTTCAAAATCGTTAATAACATCGATAACGTAAATTTTGACAAACTGTTCACTTTCGATAATAGCATTACTCGTAATAACGGATTTAAGTTGCGTGGCAGACGTTTCATTACTAATATCGCTAAAAACTTCTTTACGTTTAAAGTATTTGTTAAATGGAATAATCTTTCAGCGCCAGTCGTGAACTCTACCAGCGTTAATGTGTTTAGAAACCGTCTAGATAGGCATTTTAAAAATATTAACGTTGTTTAAAATAATAAAACAGTTGATAACAGGAGCTCTTGTGGTCGTAATCGGGGATGAGTCTGTTGACGTCTTATGCCAGCTTGTGACATGCCAGCGTGTGAGATGCCAGCCAAAAAAAAAAGAAATTAGACTAACACGAACTTAGTTGAAGCTTGTTGAGTAAATTAACCCACTTTTTGTTATTCTTTATACTTATTTTTCTTCTCTCTTTATTGCATGTCTGGAGTTTGCATGTTTGCATGGTATGATAGTGTTTGAGTTAAGAATGTGTTGTAATGCGTTCTTATTTTTCTTCTTTTCATCTTTCACGCCTTTCCAGCCTAGTGGGCTGCATCCTCAACATCCCTATGGAGTGGAGGATCGGTCTGCAACAGTTGGAAGAATGTGTTGCTGTGAGTTAATAAGTTGTTGTTCTTGAGTTAAGAATGTATTGCATGGTTTGTAAGCGTTTTTATTTTACTTTTTTTCATCTTTTTCCGGCAGAGTGGGCTCTACCTCCCTATGGAATAGAGGACCGTTCTGCAATCTTTCCTATTCACTCCGACTATTTTTCTGACTTGTCGGCAGTGGCCGGCGAATGATGATGGTGAGCCTTTTTTCTCTTTTTCTGAATGAATGTTAACGCACGAGTGATAGGTATTGCTACTTACTTAACCCCTTATTCTCTTCTCTTAACCCCCTACTCTTTCCTTTCTCTTGAGCTAACCTTAGAGTGGATCTTAGGGTCTTTGTTAGCCTTAGCTTCTGTAAATCTGTAGACCTAGTGACATGCGTTCATTAGTTGCGGGACTATTTACCGAACCTTTTTATCACACCTCGTATATATAAGATCTACTAAGTCCTTTTTCAACCGGTAGTTAAAAGAACACATTCATTTTCACCTGTTCAGCCTCAATTGTTTAAGGTTCAAAATTGAGTGTGAAACGCAGTGCAAGAGAGCAATTCCCTCCTACACCAAACGGTCATGTGTGGCGGAGAGTGACTTTTAATTTTTACTGAAAACAGAGTAAATACATTTTTACATTAAATTGTCTTCGCATCCACATTATTTTACGTGAGACGAGAAGGAAAGGGTGCAGGTACACGAAAGGGTACCATCGGAATGTTTGACCTATATAGTAGCGAGGGAATACCCATGATGTCTCACTCTGCTTCTCCATACATTCATTCTTTGACTTAAAACCAAAATAAACAATATAAATGTTCTATGAGATTAATATTTTATTTTTCACCCTATAAACATCATCATAAACGGTACATATGATCTACCTTAAAGCTAAAACATAACCTCTTATCAATTCATGTTTTCAGCTCCAATAAACATCGATAACCCCCCCACCCCCAGCCCACCCATCCAACACACATTGGGAGTACTCAACAAATGGAGTTGAATGAAATATATATATATATATATATATATACACACACACACAGAGATTCAAAAACTGAAGCGTTTCCCATACACTTCAAAACTTCTAAGAATCACAAAAGGGACCTTTATTAGCGATACTTTAAAACTTGATGCAGCAAGTTTTAAAGTATTGACAAGAAAGATTCACGATTTTATGATTCTTAGAAACTGTGAGGGGTGAGAAAGGTATGGTAACTCAGTTCGGCACTACGCGCTCGGGGTTGGGCGGAAGGCTGTAATACTGCTGCAAAATAGTAACACTAACCGGGCGTTATGATACATCCTGAGATGTCAGAGGCTTAAAGGAACGTATCTCAGGACAGCCACTACAGTCAAAGTTGAGGTCTTCCTGGCTTGGTGGAGGAGCGAGTGGCTCTTGCTAGTTTTCTGAATTATCATTTTTAATGGCGATTTCAAATCACTAATGTGTGTTTGTGTGTTTTTTGTGTGTGTGTGTGTGTGCCGCCTTCAGTTTTTGACTCTGTGTGTGTGTGTGTGTGTGTGTGTGTGTGTGTGTGTATATATATATATTATATATATATTTCATTCAACTCCAATTGTTGAGTACTCCCAATGTGTGGGATGGGTGGGGTGGGGGTGGGGGGTTATTGATGTTTAAAGCTGAAAACATGAATTGATAAGAAGTTATGTTTTAGCTTTAAGGTAGATCATGTCTACCGTTTATGATGATGTTTATAGGGTGAAAAATAAAATATTAATCTCATAGAATATATATATTGTTTATTGAGATTTTAAATCAAAGAACGAATGTATGGAGAAGCAGAGTGAGACATCATGGGTATTCCCTCGCTGCTATATAGGTCAAACATTCTGATGGTACCCTTTCATGTACCTGCACCCTTTCCTTCCCGTCTCACGTAAAATAACGTGGATGGGAAGACAATTTAATGTAAAAATGTATTTACTCTGTTTTCTATAAAAATTAACAGTAGATCTCCGCTACACATGACCGCTTGGTGTAGGAGGGAATTGCTCTCTTGCACCGCGTTTGACACTCAATTTTGAACCTTAAACAATTGAGACTAAACAGGTGAAAATGAATGTGTTCTTTTAACTACCGGTTGAAAAAGGAATTAGTAGATCTTATATATACGAGGTGTGATGAAAAGTTCGGTAAATAGTCCCGCAACTAATGAACGCTTGTCACTAGGTGATGTCAGTGTGTATGGTTATTGGGTTTAGTTTGAAGTTTGGTACCACTCGCCGATAGTTTTTTTTATATGAAGTTTAACACTGATAAAATTCAACTCTTACAGTACGGAAAAGGGGAGGATCTAAAATTCCACGCAATAGAAAAAAAGATCCCTGATGATCCGGGTGTACCTGAGAGATGGAGAGTAAAAGAAGTCAACTCACTACTTCACCAGGCCAACTAGATCTATTGTAGTAGTATTCCCCGATAAACTGTAGGTCTAGGACGGGGTGAAAAGCTTGACCTTCGACGGAATGAGCATTTCTGTAGTAAATGATAAATATTATTTTCACAAAGTGATTCTTTTATTCTCGGTAAACCGTCTTATTCCGCTCCCGAGTGATATTTTGTATGGTTAGCTGTTTAACATTTTTTTATTCTGAAATTAGATTTTATTGTGTTAAGGAGTGTTTTAACGTTTTATTTTAGACGCGGTTCGGATTCAACGTTAAATTGTGGGTCTAAGGAGGAGGGACACGCTTGACCTTCGTTAGAATGAACAATCTGGATTGGTCCGGGTTTGTATATTATTATTTTTTTTATATATACATACTCCTCGTTCGTAGTTCTTATGCTATTATTATTTTTTATTGCATATATTCCTTCGCTTGTATAGGAATGTATATTTATCTCAAATATATTTCGTGAAATTGGATCCAATAATTTGTCTAAATAAACAGAGTGATGTGATGGTCTTTTATTTAATTCTTTTGGATGTATATATAAACGTTATTATTATTATTATTATTTAATTATACGAAATGGCTGGTTAGACCTTCTAATTCAACTGGCGAGTTATGCCAACTGGCGGTTTAAGCCAGCTGACGGGGATAAACGCACACAAATGCAGGTACACCTCCGACTAGGATTATGCCAGTCCAATAATTCATCTAAATAAACTGAGTGATGTGGTGGTGTTTTATTTAATTATTTTGGTTGTATATATAAACTTTATTATTATTGTTATTTAATTATACCAAATGGCTGGTTAGACCTTCTAAGTCAACTGGCGGGTTAAGCCAGCTGACGCATTATGCCAATCCAATAATTCGTCTAAATAAACAGTGATGTAGTGGTGTTTTATTTAATTCTTTTGGTTGTATATGTAAAAGTTATTATTATTATTTAATTATACTAAATGGCTGGTTAGACCTTCTAAGCCAACTGGCGGGTTAAGTCAGAATATATGCTTTAATTAAATAAATGCGCAAACTGGCAACTCAGCCAGATACGCCAACTGGCGGATTAAGCCAGAATATATGCTTTAATTAAATAAATAGCGCAAACTGGCAAATCAGCCTTCTAAGCCAACTGGCTGATTAAGCCAGAATATATGTTTTAATTAAATAAATAGCGCAATCTGGCAACTCAGCCAGATAAGCCAACTGGCTGATTAGGAACATATGAAGACAACGGCCGCTCGGCTGAAGTCTTAATATGCGCTTGGCTCCTGCCAGGCGAACACCTCTCCTCCTCTCTCTCATTCTCCTCTCTTTCTCTTGGGGGATAACTCCGCCTCCAAGTTGCATAACCCCTTGTTGCTCTTGCAACATTCCCCCCTTTGTTGCACAACAGCTTGCAACATTCCCCTTGTTGCATAAAGACTTGCAACATTCCCCCTTGTTGCATAAAGACTTGCAACATTCCCCCTTGTTGCATAACAACTTGCAACTTCTCCCTTTGTTGCCTAACTTATGCAATATTGATCAACAGTTGCAATTGCATTGCAACATTCTTGCACTCGTCCATTTTGCATCCATACTACTCACTCTTGTTAAAATTTTAATTAAAATAACTTAAAGTCATATATGTCGTCTCCTATGCTTCCTCATACTTTACACACCCTCTGATTTATTTTTAACCTGAGTTAACCTAACCTAACCTAGTTTAAACTAACCTAAAAAATAGGCCATACAACAAAAAAGGCTTATGTACAAAGTTCGCCCTAATTGGAAAACTTACCTTACTAACGGCGCTACTTGGAGATTTTGGGATATATATATATATATATATATATATATATATATATATATATATATGCGCGTACCGTTAATGTGAATGGCTTCATAAATCCGATAATATCCGGCTGTAATTTCGGATACTGAAATGCGACTGCATGTGATACAACAGCGATCGGTTCAGTGAACTCAATCACCTGCATTCGATCATAAGTAATGGTGAGCGGGTTTACAAGTATGTCAGCTTCCTGCAAAATCAAATTTGAAATTACAAACGTGTATTAATGTTCTTATATATTTAATGTTCTTCAACACCCCGACAGCTAAAATTTCTTACCTACTAATATGGCATGTATATAATGCAGTTTTCATAGAAAATAAAATTAAATTTCAATGAAACAAAACTTCAACTAAATTAAGATAAAAATAATTAAAAGGTAAATAAAAAATTTTCAAATTATATTTAAAGATCAGAAATCCACTTCGAGAGAAAAATCTAGAATTGAGATAAAAATATTTTAAATTTAAAAAATATGTCAGTTTAGGCTTTTAAAATAATTTGCACAATAACTAAACGAGGTTAAGAGACGTTCGGTTTGTTTAGTAGTTGGATGGGTGACCGTCTTTTGTTTTCAAATGATGTGGCAACCCGTGGTTCGAACTTACATTACCTTAAACGTTATGGTACTCGTAGATCAAATACTTATTTGGGAATATTTACAACGACGACGAAAAAAGGACCTTTATGAAGCTCACAAACTATATTAAAGTGCAATAAATAATTTAAAAAACTCAATAGTGTCAGTAGTATAGGAACATTTGGGGCGTATTGGGTAAGTGAGGATAGGGGCACCAGTGCCAAGGGGTGTGAGGAGGAAGGAGGAACAAGAGGTTAGGGGTGCCAATACGCACCCCACAAAAATAAGTAAATAAAAAATAAAAATAAAATTAAAAAAATAAAATTAAGAAAATAAAAACATTAAAATTAAAAATTGAAAAAATAAAAATAAAGTAACAAAATAGAAATACAAAATATGTGACGTCACACTATGAATTTTAGCGATCACCATTTTAATAGTAAAAATTTTCAAGGGATATATGGTATAGGGGCCACCTGATCCAGCACGTTCATGCAATTCTAATGCAACCACAATTCGATACTGGAAGCTCAAACTTTTGTAAACAGGGAGCCTGGTAAAAGATCGTCCAACAAGCGGGAGGCCAGTAACGGCGATAGGAGGTAGTAACAAAAAAATGTCGTCGCCAATTTTCAAGTCGATACAACAACTTCAACGAGAAAGGTTGCACAGGAATTTGATATTTCCAAATTTTCAGTAGTAAAAATATTGAAATGACAGGGGTACCACGATTACGAACTCATTTACTCTCAGCTCATATACAACGATGATTCTGATAGACGGCTACAGTTTACTGAAATGAGACAGAAGTTCAACAGTGATCCAGATTTGGTTCTAAAGATCAAATTTCAGATGAATGTGTCTTCAGATTAATGAGTGGTTGGTTGACTCATTGCCAAATGTCTTTAGAACATAATTATTTCCATTCATCACTCTGGTTTACATATTACTAAGGAAACATAAATGATTAATTTAATATAAATTCAAGAAGGGGATATATATTAACAATGAAATGAATAAAAAATGGTTTTGAAAAGCTAAAAAAAACCTTCGGACGTGATGACAGTGTTCATGGTATCGGCAAACCTGTCATCCTAAACTGAAGTTTCACTGTATAAAAACAGCCGTTGGTAGGCATTATGGCGCCCTGAGTAAATTCCACATTGATTTATTTATTTATTTATATTTATATTTAATACTGAGCATAGACTCTGATATTATTTTGTATTATAACAAAGCCAGCAAAATCCTGATATACGAGGACTGATCAAAAATTCCGGGGCAAATGTATTTATCGCAAAACTAAATGTCACATAACCAATCAAATTTGTCTCATTCTGATTGTAAACAGTGGTCCAGCAATTTATTGAAGCACCTGTTATACTCTTCTTTCGGAATGTTCTTCAAATCTCGTGTCGCATTTGTTCAATCTCTGCTACTTCCTGAAATCTTTTTCCTTGAGGATGTTTTCAACTTGGGGAACAGGAAAAAGTCACAGGGTGCCAAATCCAGCGAATACGGTGTTGGGGCTCGTGAATGTTGCATCACGACAATGCGCCCTCTCACAGAACACTCTCCATAAGGGAATTCTTAACGAAGCACATTCTACTGGTTCCTCAACCACCGTATTTTAGATTTTACAATACCATTTTCTATTCTCTTCATTTTTAATGTACGGGGCTCCAATAAACATTAGCCCCCCCCACCCCCGCCCATAGCCTAAACCATTAGAGGTACAGTAAAACTAAACATACCTTACAAAAGAGAATTTAATCCTGCATTTAATGAGAAACAATTAAAACTTGGTGTTCCCGCCATTGGCTTCCAAGACAGCCTGAATTCGCTTTGGGTAGCTTGCCAAAAGTGACGTGAATAGATCTTGATCGTTACGCAAATTTGCTAAAACAGTTTCAATGTGTTGCGTCATTGTATTCTTCGAAAATCGATTTGCTGCAGGTTCTTGAAACAAGAGACATTCAACCTTATCCTTTATAACTGATCCAATGTGTTCACAGACGTTCAGGTCAGGAGAATTTCCTGGCCATTCTTCATTTCCAAAGAAATCGATCTCATGGTTCCGCAACAACTTTTGAGTGACTAATGCCTTAAAGCAGGGGGCCTTATCGTGCAGAAGTGTGACCTGATCGACATCCATAACATTGTTTGGGTTTCTTAAAAAAGGAATGACATGCTGGGATAGAATAATATCACGAAAATACTGTCCATTCCAACTCTGACCATTTGGCTTCAGCACCCACATGAGCTTCTTTATAGTGAACAAAAAAAAACACACCAACACCGTCTGGACTTTTTAATAATTCGCGATAATGTTCATTATCATCGATTTCATCTGGTGTTGTGGCCCACACTCGATCATTTTGGTAGTTAGGCCGACGTGTTACGTAAACAAAAAATTCATCGGAGACAGCTAAATGCATGAAATCATCCACATCCCAATCTTCAAGATAATGGGCAAACCACATTCTGTCATCGATGTTAAGTTGAGTTTTTCTTGGCTTTGGAAGTTCATGCCAAGGCTTTAAACCTTGCCTATGACGGTATAGTCGAATGATCTCACCACTAACGATCTTTCCTCTCAACACTTCGATATCTCTAGAAAGTTTAGCACAGCTGTTTTTCCGCTTACGCGTACCGCTTTCAATGATGTCCTTTGTTTCCTGAGAGAGTGGCAAATTTGAGCGCCCAGATTTGGTTGTATCCATTTCACATTCATCCAAAGTTTTATTCCAATTTCTTTCGACGAAGTCCTCACTTCTTCGGAACTTTTTGGCAACCCATGAATGTGTTATAAAGGTGGCTCCAGCATCACGAGCTTCCCGAAATGTTATTGCTCGTATGCGATCTATCACACGTTGCCTCTCCAAATCACCAATTAATTGAGAAGCCATTATATTATCACTTTATCAGCTAGAGTAATTTTAATACCTGCAATAAATAAAGAATTTTATATATTTTTATAATCACTAAAAACTATTTCGATATAAGTAAACATGGAAGCTGCAAATGGGGGGGGCTAAGGTTTTTTGAAACCCTTACAGTATATCCAATTCTTGAATTTATATTTACTGTAATTATACATTTATGTTTCCTCAGTAATATGTAAACCAGAGTGATGAATGGAAGTAATTATGTTCTGAAGACAGTTGACAATGAATCAACCAATCAGCGCTAAGCCCGAGATTCATTCATAAAATATTACAACCGTTTGTAGTACACACAACAAATATATGCCAGATGTCGCTATCTTTTCTCAAGAGTGTCCAACGAATAATGAACGCAAATCTACTTGGGCTCTCACCTAACTTTAAGTTTTTAAAAAATATATTTTATTTCACTTTATTAAATGCTGTGATTAAACCCACGAAACAACTATAAATAGCTGAATTACTGGAAGTATATTTAAATATAAGCTCTTTCAATACACAGATACACATATTAGGTGAAAGTTACTTTTTAAGTCCAAACGAATAGATGTCCATAAATAAGAGCAATGTGATCTTTCGTTTTCAGCAATGACCGTAATGTTTAATATCAAAAGTTTCAAAATAATTTATTCCAAAATATATTCATCTGCTAGAAACTATCCCTGTTTCCTGTTAATGCAATATATATATATATATGTTTGTGTGTGTGTGTATATATATATATATAGGTGTGTGTGTGTGTGTGTGTGTGTGTGTGTGTGTGTATATATATATATATATATATATATATATATATACCTATATATTACGGTGGTCGAAGGAATAAAAGTTTTATTTTTGTACTTCCTCAAAGCTGCCCTTGTTTGAAATCATAAAAGGATAATAGCTACAAAACATGAGCTCATTCCGACTATATTTAGAGGTCGTTACAAACTAAAAAAAATTTTCTTAAATGAAAAAAAATAACGAAATTTGACAAAAGAACATGAAATGGCTTTTAATTCTATAAAGACCCTTTAGAGGTGATATAAAACGTTCGTCGATGGGTCTCAACAATGCGAAGAAGGAATTGTTTTTGCTGCTCATATTTGGTAAGCGTTGTATTGTACCGTTGAATAAGAGCAATCGCTCTCTCTGCAGAGTCATTGACAACCTTCATCTTCAATGCTCTTTCTTTCAACAACTCATAGTTGTCGTTGCTTGGCCAATCACTTGACCTTATGGTATATGTACGCTTTTATACAGTTTAGCCCTACAACATAGTCCATTACATCGTTTGTTCCGCGAAATCTGTCAATGCTCTCGCCAGAATATTCATAGAGTATTTGAACATTTTGTTCATCAAGCTTCGCGCTGTTCAATGTAGCCTTAAAAGTCTCAAAAGAGTGGGGGCTAGAGCTTCTTTCAGTATTCACCACATCTTCCGACTTTGCCGAATACCACTTCATAAACGTCGAACACACAATATCAAAAGTAGCCATCACTATTTTTCTTCTACGTGAGAATTCTTCAAATATACGTCTGAGATCCATGGCTTGCAGCGGGCAACTGAGCACGTAAGGTAGAGATATGCCCAGGTAGTAGCAGAAGTTACGTGAACATTTGATTGATCCTACAGTGGGTGGAGCTTTTTTCATGTATATACGCACACACACACACACACACACACACACACACACAAAGGAGAAACTGAAACCCTAATTGAAACATCTACATATTCAAATATACATAAAAAATATCGTTATCGTTAACAATATCGTTAACATATCGTTAACAATAGACATATATAAATTCAGTTACTATGGTACCCAAAGGTTACGGTATGATAGGGGCTGATAACGTTTCCTATAGGAGCTACGACACACCTTTGTGCCACTAAGTTCCTTCACACATCCCAGTTTCTGTGCCCGAAAATTGTGGGTTCCTACAGTCAATTGGGGAGGTTGGTCACCATCATCTAAGCACACTAGCTCCTTCAACGAGTCAAATTTAACGACCCGTCGCACAGTGCCACAAATGGGTTAAAAAACGGTCAAAAACCAAAAATAACAAATTTAAGTAAATTCTATTAAAACCATTTCCACGTCAAAATAAAACACTTCTACTTACTGATTTAAGTATTTGAAATTTTATTCTCTTAAATTAAGGCAAGAAAAATCTACGAAATAATATACATTGTCTTAAAATATCTTGGAGAGGACAAAATATGTTTGTTCTAACAACTTACTTAAAGTTACTATATCACAAAAAATTGTCTGTAGTTTCATGTTCTGTTAGAACATTTAAATATTAGTTCTGATGAGGAAGATATGTTCTAAATATGAAGTTTTTGTAATTTTGTTTACACTATTTACACTTTTTTTCATATCAGTTGTCACACTTATTTTGGGGGAATTAATTTCATAAACTTTAAGAGGTATTACGATGTTTTTTATTTACCCCTTCTGATATAGTGGCAGGTTATCAAATAATGTTTTAAACAATAGATGTGTATTGAGATTAAAATGAAACCATACTTATTTTAGTATGTCATTTGACAAAATCTGCAAAACATAGGCCTAATTAACAATTATCTGTTTAGTATATTTTTAGTAATTTGAGAAACTTAAGAAACTACACTAGGTCATAACCTATTGATTTGGAATATTATTATTATTTATAGAAAAATCACTCAATATGTCACCATTACATATATACAAAAGGTACTAAACATAATTTTTTATTAAAATAAATCATAATTAAACATTTCAACTACATAAAACTAAGTACAATTGAAAAAAATAATTTTGGCCGTTTTTTAACCCATTTGTGGCACTGTGCGTCGGTTCGCTAGGTTAAGCGTGATGCCCTTTACCTTCACGATATATTTCAGCTCTTTCCCCACCCTCACCCGCATCCCATAAGTTTTTTCGCTGTTGATAAAAAGAAGTCAGCGTATGCACCATCACCATACTCATCCTTGATCTCGTCAGTCAAGTCTTCGAAGAATTCACAAATAGGCGGCTTGTATTCACCCTCCCTCTCTGTGAATATTACGCTATGTGTGTCAGCGTACAGCACCCTCCGCCCAAGAGAGTGCAGCAGTTCCCAAAGCTTGATGCGTGCGTATGCCGCTGTGTAGCTGGATACAGGTATGCTTGTAACACGTGAGGTATCTGTGGCCAGTTCGGTGATGTTGTACTTTTTATGTACGTGTTACCAGCATTTACGATCTCCATAACTTCTTTATCGTTGGCATTGGCAAAATCCCACACCTCGTTCTAACTTTGGGCCAAATGAACGTTTCCCTTACCTGTATTCTTTGCAAACTTGCTCCAAAGACTATTTAGGCATAACTTTGCACTAAAGCGCTTGCTAGGGTTCTTAACAATTTGGGCTGGTGAAGTTGTATCCCTTCACGGTCAAGGTAAGGCTGAATATACGCCGATTTTTCAGCCTCGTTCTTAACCCCTCGCGGGTAACCTGATGTTTCTACTTTATCCTTCAAAAAAGTATTTATATACGTCGAGAAAAGGTTGGGTAGCTTCTGAAACCTCCACACCTCAAATATCTTCAATATTCTGTAACCATGGCGGACGGCTAGGAACAGCTCAGGACTTGTATATACACCTCTTATCTTCCGTTGGTTGGTTGTGTCATTACAGGACCCATTAATCTCCTCTGCGCACTTCACGCACAGGGGAAACATGAGTTTGTGATCTATAACGACGGGTAAGATCGGCATCCATAAATCGCGAGAGGGAAGCACGTCTACCAAAGAAAGACCGAAATAGTACTTGTTCAAATTTGTTGAGAACACCTCAATGGGGGACAGGTTAGGTTCAACCAGTTTTACAGGTGCTCCTACGGGGTACGGATTGTTCTTCATCAAGTAGGGATAAAGAACAGAAGTCGTAGTAATAGAGTTTCACGCCCTCCGTAGGTGGAAAGTATAGTTTGAATGGGTTTGTACGCCCTTCGAACAAGCTATCACCGCAGTTGAGAGGATCCAACACCGTTGATCGCTTCATAGTGTTTATTTCTTCGCGATACTGTCCATCTGTTTCCATCCGTGCATCATACTCATGTTCCCACAAGACCTTGTGAGTGAACTGGAAGCCTATAACCTGATCGCGGGTGCGGGTCCATTGAAGACTATCGGCAGGAGATCTACCATGGATATTTCCTACGATTCCACACTCAGGGCGTTGGCATCCATGCCGCCAGCAACCGTTAAAGGAGTACACAGTCTTATCATCAGTAGTACGGTCCTCGCTTAGACCATCAACCCCAAAAACACGACCATTAACCTTAATGGGTACTTTCCCAGTGTTGCAGGCGTGTTTTCTGTATACACCGGTCTGTTGCTGTAGGTGTATGAGCCAGTAAATAGCCTTGTGCCCATAACTGCGAGGGTTGTTTCTGTGAATGATGGCTAAGGTGTCTTTAGGCATGAAATTGTTCTTAAACACAGTAAAGCACAATGATGCGATTGTGGTTTCGACTTGCAAAGGATGCCAGTTGAAACGGTCTATGTACATCCTTCTAAAGGCCTGGAAACATACTCTAAGAACGTGCACATCATTCACGCAATAACATTCATATTCATTGGTTATATTGTAAGGATTAGCTTCATTAAAACTGTTGTAGTAGCAGTCAAAATCTTCACGCTCACTATCACTCATGTTGGTGTAGTTAAAGTAATGTTTGGGTGGAGGTAGTTCTATGTAATTTAATGTGTCGCTAGTGAGGAAAGTGTATGGGAAATACCCCTTTGAAACTTTACAAGTTTACAAGGTGTGAATAATAAAGTATCTTTAAACTGAACATTACCTCTTATCTGCATTTGTATAAGTTTGTTCAAGTTCGTGTTCAAGCAGTTCCTTATAAAGGAACTGTGTGTCAAATTTTGCCCGTTTTGGGCAAGAATATACAGTCATTTTTTTTAACGTGTCCCCTAACTTGACAATATAGGACACAAAGAGTTTCACAGGGCTGTCGTGTGCATTCTTTTTAAAAAAGTTTGTTCATTTACCGCATTTGTGACACTCATCACACTCAACCTCCATGCACTCTTCACAGATAGTCTGGTTTACGAGTAGATGTGGGATAACTTCTTTGGTTTCAGGGTTTGTGTAAGTTTCTATATCGTAGTACACGGTTATACAGGGTTTATTTTTAGGCTTAGCATCTTTCATATAACATACATGGTTTACACTGTCGTGGGACTACAGAAGACAAAACGAATGATCTATAGGCATAGGACCTATGTCTCTCACCCAAAAGAAGCGGTTAGTTTACTTTCGCATAGGATTTAAATCTCAAACCTGTGGAAGCAAGCGCTCAAAAGTTACCCCATCCCCCACTGATGATGGGACTGAATTGTGAAACGTCACAGCCACGTGACCTTGGGGAAGGCCCTATGATTCCAGTAAAACGCCACTGATTTGGCCAAAAAAATTTCATCAATCTTGTAGGTAATTTTTAGGCACACAAGCGCTCCCCCCCCCCAACGCGGGTGCTTATAAGTTACTATAAGTGACATGGGCGGTAAAAAGTTGAAAACGGCCAGGGATAATAAAATGTAGCTGCACAATAAACTTTGTAGCTGCATAAACTAGCCCAGATAGTTTAATATAGCCGTATGTAGCCTTCTTTACGTTTCGTGAAGTTTTACGTAACCTATGTTTTTTCCTGGTCGGCTATGAAATGACAGACATATTTCGACCTGTGATTCATGGGTCCTTTTGCGGCCCTCACTGGCCTTCACGTCCCTATATGTTAACTAATACGTAGAGCTAATAAGCTAAAGTACCAATGCCATGTTACGAAACTAGGTATGCTAGATTGACTTAGGTAGTCTTAAACTCCTGGCGACGAGAGTAGGACCACAGCAACTGTCGATTGTGCTGGGAGTTCTCTCCTTTTTTCATAAGGCATCGTCCTGCATCCTGGAGCAGCTCCTCGCTGAGAGATAGGGTTTAGAATGGACATTGTCGTCGAAGAGCGTTGTAGTAACTGGAATGTCCCGTCCGTCGTCCGCGTTATTTCTGAGCTCACGGATGAAGATTAATTGGTTACATTAACCTCCTTCTCGCCGATGTTCCCGGCAACGCGAATAAGTTGACTCCGATGCGGGCGACGGTCCCGCTGAGGAGATCGCCTGCCCTTTCTTCGCTTTGCCCAACGATCCTGGATTCTTTCGAATGGGTTATAGGAGCGGGTTTTATGAAGAGCGTTTTAGTTACAGCGACGTCTGGTACCATCATCAGTCTTTGAAGCTGTGGTTCGCGGGCGCGCCTGGTTGGTCAAATCTTGCCCCTAGGCAGTACCCGTAATCTCTCTGAATTAAGTAATGAACATGTTTAGCAATTAATTATCGAAATTAATCGGGAAAGAATGGGAGCCGCAGTACGTTACGCTCTTAGTGGTGGGAGTATTAACCAGTCGGCTAAAAAACAGAACGAGAATAGCAGCATCGTAGTAACTTTAACGTCTCGAGCCTTCGTCTGCATGATCTCTGCGTTCACGGGTAATGATGGGTCGGGCGACCTACTCCACGCCCGGTCGGGGCAACTTGGTATGAGTCGCAGCGGCGGGCGGCTGTTTCGGGGAGGAGCTCGCTCTTTTCTTTTTCAGGACCGCGAACCCTGGATTCTCTCGAATGGGTTGCCATTTGCGGGCGTAAAGAAGAGCGTTTTATTTGCTGCGACGTCTGAATTAATATCCAAAATTAATCGGGAAACAATGGGCGCCGCAATAGGTTAAGCTCTTAGTGGTGTGAGCATTAACCAGTCGGTGAGAAGCAGAAAGAAATCGTCAATTACGTATCAATATTACGGAACCAGGCGTGATAGATTGGCTTTACTGAGGTTAGATGTTGTCGCATCTAATAGCCTTATGCCCTGGTAACGGGAGCCAAACCGCAGGAAGTGGCAGTACAACAAGAAGTAACTCTCTCTCTTTTCTTCATAAGGCTTCGTGCACCCTGGAATCAGATGGGTTGGGAGAAAGGGTTTAGAATCCACGTTAGTCGAGAAGAGCGTCTTAGAGACTTCAACATCTCGAGCCGTCGTCAGCGTTATTTCTGAGCTCATGGCTGAAGGGGTATAGGTTGGAGGACTTCCTTCAAATCGATGTTCACGGTAACTCGAGCAAGTTGATTCAGCTGCGGGCGACGGTCCCGGGGAGGAGTGGGTTCGTTCGCTCTTTTCTTCGCTTTGCCCGACGACCCTGGATTCTTTCGAATGGGTTATAGGAGCGAGTTCCATGAAGAGCGTTCTAGTTGCTGCGACGTCTTGTTGTACATTCTTTCATTATTATTCAACTGCGGTTCCCGCATGTGCCTTGTAGGTCAATCCTTCGCGCCTGGGCCCTACCAACTAATGCCTTAGGTGTCCAAGGTGATAAGTCATCGATAAATAAAAAAGCAATGTGTGGTTTATAGAGGAAGAAATTGATGAAAATGACTTGTGCGTTTTGCAAGAAAAATCAATCATCTCGGTACGTAAAATTTAAAATAGGTCATAGGTCAATAGTTGAAAAAGATAAAAATCAATAGGTCATAGGTGATAGGTCATAGGTAAATTCTTCCATCTCACGACGAGTGAGAAAATGTCACAGACTGGGCTACCGAAAGTTGCTAGATTTTGTGAGATTCAATAGGTACGTATTTGATTTTCAAGAGGCGAGTTTGTGAGTTTCTGTCCTGCCGAATCTCACAAAACTACCTATTGAATTAATTCCCGTAGGATTGTGAGATGGATGTCTACCTAAAGCAAAACTCACAGATTACATATTGGGTATTGGAGTCGCCTTATATTTTTCATGACATGTAGAACCGTGAATTTAGTAGTATGGGCGCAAAAGGAGAGAATGCAATGCAATTGAAAATGTTGATCAATGTTGCAAGAGTGGCAGCCCCCCTTGGCAACAGTACCAGTGCCAGCCCCCTTGTTTCAAGGCACCCCGCCCAAAAGGGAGAGGGGGTTGTTGCAAGAGCAACAAGGGTTATGCAACTTGGAGGCGGAGTTATCCCACATGAGAAAGAGAGAGGAGAAGGAGAAAGAGGAAGAGAGGTGTTCGCTTGACAGGAGCCAAGCGCATATTAAGACTTCAGCCGAGCGGTAGTTGTCTTATAGGTCCCTAATCAGCCAGTCGCTTCGTTTTGGCACGTACACACTCGGCTATACCCCCATAAAATATTACGCACACACGATTATATGCGTCGGGCTCGAGACCTGGTGGCGGCGCGTCCTTCAACGGTTGGTAGCCAGGGTAACCTAATGATCCGTGTTAAACTGTAGGTCTAAGGTGGAGTGTAAACATCCTTTCACGAATGGTAGATAAATGGGTAACCAGTCTCCCTCTCGCTCTCTCTCTCCCCCTCTCTCCCTCTCGTTCTCTCTTTCCCTCTCGCCCTCTCGCTATCTCCCTCCCTCTCTCTCTCGCTCTCTATCTCTCTCTCTCTCCTTCCCTCTCGCTGTCTCCCTCTCGCCTCTACCTCTCGCGAGCTCTCTTTTATATATATATATATATATATATATATATATATATATATATATACACATCCCTGTTAAAAGGTAGGTCTAGGTTGGGGTGAAAAGATTGACACTCGTCAGAATGAACAATTCTGGCGGAAGCAATCGAAAGGCTAACCAAAGAAATCCTATATATGTACAGTTCCGGAAAAAAGTTCATCTAAAAAAATCCTGAAAACTATAAAAAATTAGTACAAGAAGTGTGCGCAAAATTTATAATTAACAATCACGTCAAATCGCATTGATTAACTCAACTCTCCCAATTCAGATAATTATTCTTTTAAATTATATTATATCAATGTAAAACCCGCTAATTCCTTCATATATATATATATATATATATATATATATATTATATATATATATACACATATATATATATTATATATATACACACAGTTATATTTAACTTCATTCACATTTAAAAATGAAATTTGAAACATCTGATATTCAGACACTTCCATTCTGAACTTCTCTAGTTCTCTTATATATATATATATATATATATATATATATATATATATATATACACATGTTATTTATCTAATTATTTATTGCCGTTTCTCTGGTTTCCAAGATTCGAGATAAGGCATGCACTATTATATTATATTACTGTCAGCATCGGGTCATTAATTATTCGAGTCATAAGAAAGTCGAGTTTTAAATAGCGATAATTAAACGAGTCTTTGTGAAAAGTTGCTTGATGAGGTGATATTTTTTTAAAAACCATTTCCAGTTCCAGACCATTTAATTTACAGGGCATAATAAATTTTACGAAGCTAATTTAGAGGAGGACCATAATTCTCTCTATTTTCACCCGCACATGTCATCAATTTCCTCTGAAAAGTCACATGATGAGGCGTTGATTATTTTTTTAAATTTATTTATTGTATCGTATAAGAATACCGCGATACAATATACTTTTACAGATGTGAGAAAATGTTTCGAAGGGCCATAAACCGATTCACATACCATCCTCAGCTGCCTCTCGCTCACTCGCTCTTTCATCCTCTCTCTCTCGCTATATCTCTCTCTTGCTCTCTCAGTCGAATACAAGATAAAAAACAAAGCGTTTCTCTCTCTCTACAAATGGGGATATCTGACACGTCCCAGATTTCACGGGTCAGCCAATCAAACCCCTGTGGGAGGAGCCCAGGACCTCTGTTTGGCCGGTATGCATGCTTACGCGTTAAGGCCCGCCCAAAATTCACTGATAGCCAATAGGAAGCTCGCGAATCGTATGTTGTGAGTTGGTCACAAGACCCCTTTATAAAAAGGGTCAGTTCATCTCAGAGCCTCAGTTCCTATGTTTTTTTCGCTTAGTGCTTTTCAAATATACACTATAAGTCAGTTATCGCTTTACAATTCTCCTGATTTATTTGAAGATAAAGATTTCTACCCAACAGCTGCCCTTCTTTTTGAACGCGGTGGAACAGAATGAACTTCTTTCAACGCAGATTGTTACAGAAATTTGTGGCAACGAGAACGATTTTCCCGCTAACGATTTTGCAGAGATGTAAGTGTTTAATTTGTGATTATATATATATATATATATATATATATATATATATATATATATATATATATATATATATATACACCGGCTCATTCACTGCATGTATTATAATTTTTAAAATTTCTAATAAAACAAAGTGAAAGGATGTCGGCTCTGTGGTCATAATTTTCTGTGCGTTTTCTCTTATTGCAACTCTCCCATCTATATATATATCGGTCGTAATATAGCAACAGTGGCCAAACCCAGGCTCGCGAGCCGCATGCGGCTCTCGAGGTTGTTAACTGCGGGTCGCGAGACAATTTTGGTTTTTATTGTATTTATCATAAAAGACAAAATTCATAATACAAATATAATTTTTTTTTCACATAATAAAAAAAATATGAAAAAAAACAAGAAAAAATTGAATTGACAATAAAATGCGTAATGCGTACGACAATTTCTTTTGCGTGACAGGCACTAAGCGGGATAATTACGGAATTAACACCAATCACCACTCAGCAGTGTCCAGTACCCCTCGAGCTACCTTGCGGGCCGCATGTAGTAACGAGTGAGTGTGTTTTAAAATTGGCTTCTTAGATCAAATAGTGGCTATTTTTCTCAGCTATACAAGTGAAAGTTATACAACCCATTAGTTGATTAAAATGACTAGGCAGACAAAGTGTAAGAAACGGAAATATGAAGAAGAAAATAGAGTTTTTAAACAGGAGTGGGAGGAGAGCTTTGCCTTTACTGTTAAGGGTGTGAAACCTGTGTGAAACCTGTGTGTCTCATCTGCCACGTGGCACTCAATCACTTTAAAGCCAGTAACTTAAAGCGTCATCATGAAACTAGCCATAAAAATTTTATTACGGAATTTCCTCCCAAATCAGAATTGCGGAAGACTAAGTTAACAATGTTGAAAGCTAGCCTAGTTGCCCAACAAACTGTAATTTCATCATTGTGTAAGACAGCTGACTTAACTGTTGAAATTAGTTTTGTTATGGCATGGAATATTGCTTGTGCTCAACTTCCCTACAGTAGTGGAGAATTTGTGAAGAAGAATATTGCCGATGTTACAGCAATTCTCGCTCCAGATAACGTATTTCCCAGATCAGTGCTGAAATTACATGCTCGTTGCAGAGTGATTTGAAGAATTCTGTTGCATTCAGTTTGGCCCTCGATGAATCCACAGATATTAAAGATAACCCCTCAACTGGCGATATTTGTTCGTTATGTTACTGGCGATGGAAATGTGAAAGAAGAACTCTTGGACTTAATGACCCTAAGAGAAACTACCAGAGGGGTTGATATAAAGAACGCACTTGACGAGGCATTATCAAATGCTCAAGTACCATTGAATAAACTTGTCAGTGTTGCAACAGATGGAGCACCAGTTATGGTAGGACAAAATGTAGGCCTAGTTGGGTTCTTGACACGCAATCCCAAGTATCCTGTGTGTCTCTTTACTGTATTCACTGTATCATTCACCGTGGTTATTTGGTAAGCAAGTACTTTAGGTATGACAGCGTTATGAAATGTGTTCTAGAAATTGTGAATTTCATTCGTTCAAATGCAAAAACGCACCGAGCGTTTAGAAATTTTATCGAGGAGCTGGATCTTCAAGATGACCTTTCATTCTACTGTATTGTAAGGTGGTTATCAACTAGTAATCTCCTGAATAGGTTTGTTGCACTGTTGGAGCCTATCATTGATTTCTTGAAAGAAAAGGGAAAGTCATACCCACAACTAGAAGATCACGAATGGGTGCAGGATCTGATGTTTTTTACTGATGTAATACAACACCTTCAAAATCTAAATTTGGCACTTCAGGGAAAGGATAAAGTCATTTCTGACCTTCAAACAGTTTTCAGTTTCCAGAATAAAATAAAGCTCTTCCAAAAAGATCTAGTAACAAAAAAATTTGACCACTTTCCCCACCTGAAAATCTGAGCAAACACTTTTCCTGATATTCAAATAAAAGATAGTAAATTGGAGGAATACAAAGGTAAATTAGAAGGACTAATTGATGATTTTCAGTTCAGGTTTGATGAACTAAAAAAACTAAAACTATGTTTCGAATTTCTTGTAAATCCTTTCCTGATTGATGTCGTCAACGATGGCTGTCCTGTTACCACACCTTTTGTTATGGAAGCTGCTTCAATACAAACAGAACTTTTGGAGCTACAGGAGGACGTGGGTTTAAAGTTGATACATAAAAGCTTATCTGCAGTTGAGTTTTGGAAGCAAGTACCAGAGAGAAAGTATCCTCACCTCAGGAAAACCAGTTTCCGACTTATCTCAGTTTTTGGGACAACTTATTGCTGTGAAGCACTCTTCTAGGTAATAAAGTTTGTAAAGTCAAAACTTCGTGCTGCCCTCACTAACGAACACCTAACTGAGCTTCTTTATACCGCCTTAACATCACATCAGCCAGACTTTAAAGCATTAACAGCCAAAATGAAGACCCAAACTAAGCCTTCTACAAGCAGTAATTAAACAATTTAATAATGTGAGTATAACTATATGTATATGTATATGTTTTTAATAAGTAAATTCTTTTAAAATATTTTGCGGCTCTCGTACATCTGAAAAACGTCGTATGTGGCTCTTGGGTCCAGGAAACTTTGCCGCCACTGACATATTGCTTCCCGAATGCTTTGGGAAGCGATATGTTAAAGTAAGTGATCCCGAATTTAAATCGAAGAATATTATATTGCCCGTTTACAAATCCCTAGTCAGGCCTCACTTAGAATATGCCGTTCAGTTTTGGTGCCCTTATTTGTGTGAGGATATTGATAGGTCACTACGCAACAAGTCTTACGAAGATAGGATTAAAGACTTAGACTTGCATTCACTCGAAACTAGGAGATTAAGGGGGCAGCTTATTGAAGTTTTCAAAATCGTTAATAAAATTGATAACGTAAATTTTGACAAACTGTTCACTTTCGATAAAGCAATACCCGTAATAACGGATTTAAATTACGTGGCAGACGTTTCATTACTAATATCGCAAAAAACTTTTTTACGTTTAACGTAATTGATAAATGGAATAATCTTCCCGCGTCCGTCGTGAACTCTACCAGCGTTAATATATTTAAAAACCGTTTAGATAGGCATTTTAAAATTATTATCGTCGTTTAAAATAAAACAATTAGCAACAGGAACTCTGGGGGTAATGGTCGATGATGAGTCTTTTGACGATTAATGCCAGCTTGTGGTGACATGCCATCGTGTGATTTGCCAGCAATAAAATTGTATTAAAAAAAAATTAGACTTACACAAACTTAGATGTAGTTCGTAACGTAAACTAATACACTTTTTGTTATACTCTTCATACTTTTTTTTTCTTTACTTATCTTCTTTACTTGCATGTCTGTAGTTTGCATGGTATGACAGTGTTTGATTTGAGACTGTTTGCATGGTTTGTAAGCGTTCTTATTTTACTTTTTTTCATGTTTCACCCCTTTCCTATTCTCTTCGACTATTTTTCCGACTTGTCGGCAGTGGCCGGCGGATGATGAAGGTGAGTCTTCCTTTCTCTTTTTTTGAATGAATGTTAACCCACGAATGATATTTTTTGCTACTTCCTTAACCACTTATTCTTTTCTTTTAACCCCCTACTCTCTTCTTTCGGGCAAACCTTAGAGTGGATCTTAAGGTCTTTATTAGCCTTAACTTCCGTAGATCTGTAGATCCCAGTTTAACGCATTGGTTTGGAAAAAAAAATTAACTTTTTTTTATTATTATTCTCTTTTGTTGTTGCAAAAGGAATTTAAGTACGTGAAAAAAGTGTTTAACATATTGGTTTGAAGAAAAATATTAACTTTTTATTATTATTATTCTCTTTTGTTGTTGCTAAGGGAATTTAAGTTGGTGGGAAAAAAATATATCCCAGTTTAACGCATTGGTTTGTGAAAAAAAATTAACTTTTTTTATTATTATTATTATTCGCTTTTGTTGTTGCAAAGGGAATTTAAGTACGTGAAAAAAAGTGTATCTCAGTTTAATGTATAGTGTTGGAAATTTTGTTTATTATTATTATTATTATTCTTTTTGTTGCAAGAAGATTTGTTTTTTGCATGCAGTGTTTTGTGTATATATAAATATGTAGGTGAATTGCAGTATATATTTATTGTTCGTGAACAGTTTATTATTCGTTTGTGAATGTAAAACGATTTTGTGTTTTTTTCATGCAGTATTTTACATATATATATATATATATATATATGTAGGTGATCTATATTTGTTGTTTGTAAGCAATTTAATTGTTCGTTTGTGAGTTAAAAACGATTTTTGTTTGTCTGTGTTCGAGTCAATTTAATTCAACCTTCTCTTTTTTGTTGTAAGAGGAAAGGAATTGCCAGGTTTGTGTCTTTTTGCATGCAATATTTGCCTATATAAATATAAAGATGAATTATATATTTATTTTTTGTAACAAAACGGTTTCTGCAAAGTATATGGTAAATTTATGGAATTTGAGAAAAAACAAATTTAAAGACGGTATTTAATTTTTTTTAAATTTGAATTGTCTCATATTGTTATAACAGAAAACGGAATTTTGGATTGATTTCCATCTTACAGTGGACTCTCAAATTAAATGTACCTAACTTGTTATATATATAGTTCGTGCGTGTGTTTCTCTGTTTGACTCGTTTAGCGCGCGAATTTGGCGCGTTTCGGTGCATTTAGATTTAGTAAAAAGATTTTTTCCTTTTTTCTCTTGCTCTTCCGCGTCAGTACGCAAACATTTTTTTTCATTCTTCTTTTTTTAATTGGTAAAGCGTTGATGCGCAAAGTTTCGTCTTTTCTTTTTCTGCAGTTATTGCGTTGGAGGGCAAATAATTTTGTCTTTTTTTTTGTGCGTTTTCGGTTTAAATTAAAATGAGTTCGTACATTTCGAGTAATATGTCGAAATCGACAGGCAAGTTTTGCATCTTCGTTTGGGATGACTTTATTAAGTGTTTATTTAAACCGAAATAGCTAATGTCACGTTTAAGGTTTTTGTTTCAATTCTGTTGGATATACGATATTAGGGATAAGTTTTCTTTTTTCTTCTTTTCTTTGTTTCATTTTGCCTTCCTCGTTTGTAAATCCATTTTTCTTTCCTTTGTCTTTTTCCGAAGAAAATGGATAGATATAATTATTTGACGAATAATATTCCTAAGGTTCCAAATTTTAAGGGGAGAGAATACGGTAAATTGGTACCTCTGTAAGTGGACAAATGGTTTGACGCATTAGAGTAATATTATGTTCATTCGAATGGTTACTAGTTTCGCGAACGAGGAACTACAAAGCCAACATACCTCTGGTAATTTTGAGCACGAACGAAGACTCGAATGTCTTCACAGTAGACCCCTGTGACTCTATCGAGAGCGAGTCATCCCCTTCGGTTACAGTTAGGCAGGAACTTGAAGTTCTCAGGGCTTCGGTTATTTCAAATGACTCTGAAGATTCATTTTCTTTGACTTCGGGTTTGGTCATTTCGCTTGAACCCCTATTTAAGGGAGATGACTTGATTCCGTTTTCATAGGTATAAGATTTTCGATCCAATTCCGAGAGTAAACCTACAGGCGCAGGGAAGTTGTTCGTACGGAAAGGCAAGCACGGAATACACTTATCCATCCAGTTAGTTTGTGCAGTATGCACGATACGCTGGATGTCCTTAGTACGATGAGGGAAGTGCTCTATGAAGAGGCTAGCCTAAACGCCACGAGGGAAGATCTCTATGAAGAGGCTGTCCCAAACCTCTCGACGGAAGCGCTCTATGAAGAGACTGTCTCAAACATCACGAGGGAAGTTCTCGATGAGGGGAATTTTCAGGGGGAAGTGGTTTGTGACGAGATCGTCCGAGATGGAGTCCCTAATCAGGTCAAACTACGAGTCGAGAACCTCGGCATTGACTATAACCTTTCTTCTCCTCCTCTAAATGTTCCTTTCTACCACCATGAAACACTTTTGGGAACACTCATGTTCAGAAACCATCGGCTTTTTTCGTTCTTTCATCTTAATCTGTGTTTCAAGTCCTTTCTTTTCCTCCTCTATCCCTATTATCTCGCAGCCTGATAGGCCACCGCCCTTCGAGGCTATCTCTAAAATTGGCCCAACTCGTTCGGACTCCTGCCTGTTCCTGAATATATATTCGATTGGTCACAATTTTCTGGAGCCATCTACTACTTTGATTTCAGAAGCGGAATTAACATCACTAAGGTCACTCGCGCAGCTGAAAAAGGACCGAATACACAAAACGAAGAACAGTAATCATAACGTTGGTTTCCCTTGAACTGGAAATACGGTTAAAGAAAAATTGTTTCTTAAACCGTATTTCCAGTTCAAGGGCTACCACCACACGTACTCCATATACCCGTGTAGGCGATACCCGTGCATTCATGCCGTACGCACTAATTATTGAAATACGCTTGAGACGTGGAATGATTGATGTCGGAGGCAATTTGCCACCAACACGTACATCCAAAACGAGCAATGTTCACACATAAACCTTTCACTGCACCAACCCTTGAAATTTTATACCTTCCAAGCTATAGAGTTGAGTCAATTCCAAAGTTCTAAAAAGTTCTCAAACGACCCATATCCGTTCTGAACCTTGCAGAAATCGTATAAATTTCACTTAGGTACTTTTCCCATAGTTCACTGAAATTCATTTCTCTAAATTTTTGGTCTCATAAAGTTTGATAAAAATCGCAATTGATTTAAAAGTGTATGCACAGGATGAACTTAGACCAACGTAAAAAGTGGGCATAAACAAATCAGACTCCAAGTGCTCAAAGACACAGAAGTGACCATTAATTATAAGTGTTCATTAGTGCATAAGTTTCGACTTTTAGTGTAAGATTTAACTGATAAGTATAGTGGATTAAGTATTAAGTAGGTGTATTTTATTTAACTATTTGTTTTGTCTTTATGGAGCATTACAGCCAACTACTTCTTTAATTATTCTTTGTCTCTATGTATCCTAAGTTGCATGGGCGCAAAAGGAGAGAGTGCAATGCAATTCCAAAAGTTGACCAATGATGCAAGAGTGCCAAATCCCCTCTCCCTTTGTTGCAAGTACCCCAAAGTGCCAGTGTCAACCCCCTAAAGGGGGAGGGGGTTGCTGCAAGAGCAACAAGGGGTTATGCAATTTGGAGGTGGAGTTATCCCCCCAACTTGCAATGAACTCCCGCTGGGGGAGACCGCTTTGGGGGAGAAGCTGGGACGGCCTCATCCCCCAAAGGGGTATACCTAACCTAAGAGAGAGGAGAAGGAGAGAGAGGAGAGGTGTTCGCTTGACAGGAGACAAGCGCATATTAAGACTTCAGCCAAGCGGCCTTTGTCTTATAGGGCCCCAAATCAGCCAGTCGGCTTAATCACCAGTGTCTCCAGGCATTATCAGCCAGTTGGCACAGTGTATACTTCGTTTTGGCACGTACACACCCGTCTATACGCCCATAAAATATTACGATTATATGTATCGAGACCCGGCTGTGACGCGTCCTTCCGCGGTTGGTAGCCAGGGTGACCTAATGATCCGTGTCAAACTGTAGGTCTAAGGTGGAGTGTGAACATCCTTCCACGGTTGGTAGATAAATGGGCAACCAGGGGATCCCGTTAAACTGTATTGCAACACTCGATCATGTTGTTTATCTGTTTATTTATTTCCATCTCTCTCTTCTCTCTTATATATATATATATATAATATATATATATATATATATATATATATATATATATATATAATATACAGTGTGTCCGTAAAGTCATGGTGGGATTTTAAATAGCTATATTATTGCAACGAAACATGATAATGAAATGAAACAATGCCAAATTGAAGAACAACTCTCAAAGTTGTATCCTGTAGTTAGTCTAGGCTAAGCTTAACCTTTATCTCGTAGTTAGTCTAGGCTGTCCACATACCTATGTTGAACATGAGCGTAATAGCCCGAAAGTTAATGTGTGGTGTGCTCTAGCACGAGATCGAGTGATTGGCCCATTTTCTTCGCGGAACCCACTGTGACGTCACAACTACCTCGCTATGTTGGAACATTTTGCAGTACCCCAATTTATTGACAAAAATGTCATCTTTCAGCAAGATGGTGCTCCTCCGCACTATGCCAACGTTGTTCGATAATTCCTTAATGAAAAATTTCCACAGAGATGGATAGGAAGAGGAGGATGGAAGCCATGGCCTCCACGCTCTCCGGACCTGACACCTTTGGACTTTTATTTGTGGGGTTACGTCAAGCAAAGCGTGTACAGTGTACCCATTAGGGATATTCATCACTTGCACGAGCGAATCACGGAAGCTATCGCATCCGTCACTCCTGATGTTCTTGGGCGTGTGTGGGTGGAATTGAATCACCGCCTAGATGTCTGCAGGGCTACCAGAGGAGCCCATATCGAACTACGTTAAATAAAGTTATTCTTTTAGAATTGTTCTTCAATTTGCCTTTTTTTCATCTCATTATCATGTTTCGTTGCAATAATATAGCTATTTAAAATCCCACCATGACTTTACGGACACACTGTATATATATATATATATTTCCCCGTTTATAATTAGGTCTAAGGTGGAGTATAAAGCTTGACCTCCGACAGAATGAACAATTCGGGCGGAAACATCGAACGCAAAGGCGAGCCTATATATGTACGATTCAGGAAAAATGTTCATCTAAAAAATCTGTGTGAATATCTTTCCACGGTTGGTAGATAAATGGGTACCCAGAGCGCCTTAGCAGGGATTTCTCTCGTGCGCTCTCTTTTATATATATATATATCCCCGTTAAAAAGCAGGTCTAGGGTGGGGCGAAAAGATTGACATTCGTCAGAATGAACAATTCGGGAGGAAGCAAACGAAACCAAAGAAAGCCTATATATGTACAGTTTCGGAAATAGTTCATCTAAAAAATTCTGAAAATTACAGTAGTACAAGAAACGTACACAAAATTTATAATCACGTCAAATTGTATCAATTTAACTCAGCCTATACCAATTCTGATAATCATTCTTTTAAATTATTTTATATCAATGTAAAACCCGTTAATTCCTTCATATATATATATATATATATATATATATATATATATATATATATAGTTATATTTATCTTCGTTCACACTTAAAAATAAAATTTGAAACATCTGTTTCTACAACAACAAAAATTTAATTACGGGCTATAAACATCCTCTCACTTCCATTCTGAACTTCTCTCATATATAATATATATTAATATATATATATATATATATATATATATATATATATGTTGTTTATCTAATTCTTTATTGCCGTTTTCTGGTTTCCAAGATTCGAGATAAGGCATGCATCATTAATTATACAGCCCAGCTCAGCATGCGAACCATGAAAAGGTCGAGTTTTAAATAGTTACAATTAAACGAGTCTTTGTGAAATGGTGGTGATATTTTTTAAAAACCATTTCCAGTTCCTTTCGCTCTATTTTAACCCACACGTGTCTTCAATTTCCTCTGAAAAGTCACATCACACATTGTTATTTTTTAAAATTTATTTATTGTACCGAAGCAAAGGTACATATGTACAAATCTCTCGCTCTCTCTCTATCTCTCGCTATATATATATATATATATATATATATATATTAATCAGCGAACTGCTCGAGATCGTAAAGTTTGGGCTAATCACCCGCAATCAGCACGTATCTGTTATTTTTAAATTTATTTATTGTATCGTGAAATTCTTATACGATACAATAAATTTTACAGCGGTTTTCTTCATGTGTAATTAACTATCTTCTTTTTTTATGTTTCAGGGCATCATAAACCGTTTTACAAGCCAACCTCAACTCTTTCCCTCTCTCTCTCTCTCTCTCTCCCTCTCTCTCTGTCTCTCTCTCTCTCTCTCTCTCTCTCTCTTTCTCTCGGTCGAATACAAGATAAAAAACAAAGCGTTTCTCGTCTCTCCACGAATGGGGACATCTGACACGCCCCAGATTTCACGGGGCAACCAATCACAGCCCTGTGGAAGGAGCCCAGGACCTCTGTTTGGCCGCTATGCAGGCCTGCGCGTCAAGCCCCACCCAAAATTCACCGTTAGCCAATAGGAAGCTAGCGTTTGTGTGTTGTGGGTCGATGTCCCCTTTACAAAAAGGGAGCAGCTCATCTCAGAGCCACAGTTCATTGATTTTCATGCTTAATGTTTTTGAAATACCAACCATGAGCCAGCTGTACGACTCCCCCGATCTGTTTGAAGATCAAGATTTTTATGTTCAGGCAACGCGTCTAATTTTCAATGCGGTGGAACAGAATGAACTTTTATCTACACAAGTTCTTTCAGAAAATTGTAACGCATTGGAAGATCCTACAGACAATTCATTTGAAATGTAAGTGATTATATTCTGAGGTTCATTCAGTGTTAACTTATAAGTGCCTAATCTAGCTTTATTCTGAGTTTTCCTACAACGAAAAAATTAATCCCACGACTCTTTCTCGTTTGTAATAATATAACCTAACCGGGACATAATATTATATATATATATATATCGGCCAGGGCTCTTTCTCGTTTATAATAATACATCCTATCCGGTACATAATATATATATATATATATATATATATATATATATATATTATATATCGGCAGGGCTCTTTCTCGTTTATAATATATAACCTAACCGGGACATAAAATATCCTACTATCGTTTCATTCAGTGTTAATTAAATTATAAGTGCCATAATAATTGTTTAGAAAAATAGTTTGTGTTTATTCTTGGTCTATATATAATGTTTCCACCGGTGTTAACTTATAAAAGGACGCAATAAATGCGTTTTGAAAAATATTTTAATCATTCTCTGTTTCCTTCGTGGTTATTTCGGCATATATATATATATATATATATATATATATATATATAGAGAGAGAGAGAGAGAGAGAGAGAGAGAGAGAGAGAGGAGAGAGGAGCTTTAATAATGCATGACTCGATAATTTAAAGATGTATTCTTTCTCGTTTATAATTAGTAATCTAATTTCCTTTTATTCTGAATTTTTCTACAACGAAAAATTAAACCCATTATGTTTTTAATTATTTTCTGTTTCCTTAGTGATTATTTCGGCTCAAATATATATATATATATATATATACTGTATATATATATATATATGGTGGAGTTTTAATAATATTTTCCTCGATAATTCAGCACCGCAGTAGGATTTTTAAATTACCAAAACTTTTAAGAATTATCTGCTTTTTATTATAATTTTTAAAATTCGTGGCGTTTTCTCTTTTTGCAGCTCTTTATTTTTACTTAAATTTATAGGAGCGATGCCGAACTTGAACGTGTTATAGCTACTTTTCGTTTTGATGAAAGGGGAATAAATGATATGGATGCTTCTCCGTACAGCCAACCCAGCGATCTGAATACAGAAGTCGAGGTATTGGCTCACATCCGGTCCAGCGAGTGCCAGGTCATCGAGGAACTAATGTAAATATTTTGGAGGTTAAGTACAAAACACTGTATTTTCATTTATTAAATGGTAGAAAACATGTACAAAGCGGAACCAGTGTCCATTAAATAAGCCTTAATGCTACAAATAGGCCTTTACACAATATAGATATACACCTTTACACAATACAGCGGGTTCTAACATATGAGAACCTTTTTTTTATCTGTCTGCTTACATTTTTATCGTTCATTTCAGTGTTGCACAAATCGAATAATTTTTAAAAATTTATAAATCCCTTCCCACATGATATATGCATAAGAAATGAGAGGGCGTACATCCCGCACGTGTCGCGAGAACATCCTTGAAAGCGATACGGGTTCCACACAATCTCAGGTACATGTAATTGCGCGATAAACTGCAGAACCACGGAATCAATCCAGGGCTGAGCGCCGAGTGAGTCAAAACAGTACATTCTTGACCTATTTTTAAAATAGATTGCAAACAAATGAATCCCCTCACCCCCCACAATGTCGGTGTTAACGATAATCCCGTACCAGTTTCTTGTAGGTGGTAACTTCACTATTTTATTCTTCGCAAACACACCGATAAATTTTTAGTGTGTGAAACGGTCACTTTTCATTACTTTCTGGAGTGTATTTGCGTCCATTTTAAAAGTCTGTGACCACGTTCCTGACACGATCAACTTCTATTAGTGCCTGTGATTCGAGGTAAACTAGCACACTTATAGGCGCGTCTGTAGTCTTGGCAAATTCCAATCTGACTGAGATATTCCCACTCTGTTTTGGACTTAAATGCGTGTTTACGCCAGCAGACAAGTCAGGCGTAATATCAAATGAAATAATGTTAAATTCTTCGACAAATTCTTTCTGCGTTACACCAAACCCAAGCTCATCACAACCACCTGTATTATGAGCCAGATTACTATAAGCTCTCGCGCAGAGCGGGAACACCGCGTCTGATGAGTAATCCGTAATCATAGTCACTCCTAAAGCGATGCCATTTACATATAGAGTAACATTTTTAAGGCCGAAATTCTCGAATTTAAAGGCACTGTTTTTATATTTTCCATTCGTCGAGGCGTGGTCCTGCATTCCAATTAACATACTTTTAGGTAGAACACCAAGGGCCACGTTTTCTAGTTGCTTCGAGGCCAACCCGGCGGGCACCGTGTATAGTTTGATCTGTACCCTGTTAATTGGGTATTTTGCTGTGGCGTGTATTAAGTCTTTCTCAATTTCTATTTGTTTTGGCGAACTAAATTTCACTCGGCATATATGGAAATACGTCTCCATTATGTCAATCACAACGGGTTTCGTGCCCTCTTCTTGATCAGACCCCAGATTTATGCAGATCTCAGGAATCGTGCGGGTAAGCTTCAACTTCATATCCACCCAATTCATAAGCAGTTTCTCCTGGAATGTGAAATCTATGAAGACGTCCAAAACATTCGTATCTCTTTTTTTTAGAATTTTTAAATTTATCCTTTCTACCGTTTTCATCTTTAGTATGGTAATATCCCTCGGCGGTTAAAAAGGTGTCCTTCGCTTCTTTTGAAAAGTTGAGGACATTTTCCAGATAGGCTCGTAGGTGGTAGTACCCCCATTCCTGCCGAGATGTTAACCTGATTTAAATACACCTCACACTGGCTGAATATGGAGTGTAAAAGTTGGTTTCAGGGTACGCAGAGTAACTATCATCGCAGTCCGTTCCATCAGAATGGGCTATACGCCGTTTAGCGTACATGTACATGCAGCTCGGGTCAAAAAAGTAAGGGCCTGAGCTGGGTATCACGAATTCTGTAGGGGCACTCGCCGAACTAATTGTGTTTAATGGGTTAATTGTAATGAAGTCGCTATGCTCAATAGAGGTCTGAGTGGGGTGCATATCAAAGAGGGACAGTTTCGATTTACAGCATTGTGAACTACACGAATGGATGAAACGCGCCAAGACGAGTCAGAAATAGTGCCACCTCTCTCGACAAGTATTAGTCAGCCTATGATTCTTGAGAGTAATGTCCTCATCTTATATCAGTTAAAAAAATGATCAGCCATAGGTTTCATACGCTTAGAGCACTTCTTTTTTGATTTCTTTTACGTTTAGCCCCACGTGATGGTAACTCCTTCTTCCTGGCAGATCTCTTCTTCCCGCCACCACGCATTTTTCTCTTTGCATCTTTGATGATTTCATCCCGTGTACGTTTTAAATGTTTTTTTAGAGCTTCTTTAGGCTTAGTTCCGCCCATTGTTTCTGCTGCGTTAAAACCTGTTTGTAACGCCTTCCGCCCTAGGTACCTGGCACCCCTCTTCAACAGTGGAACAGCGGCGCGTAGTATGGATGAAAAAATTGATCCAAGTCCACTCCCACGCTCGTATCTCACTCCTCGATAGACTGGCCTTTGGGTCATTATAAACGGCGAAAAAATGGATGCAAGCCCACTCCCTCGCTGATATCTCACCCCTCGATGGACTGTGAAATGACTTCGGGTCATTATAACTGAAAGCGACGAAAGTGTAGCTTCACTGTTAAGCTCCCATCACCGAATGGTAAATTTTTTCCCTCAATCGTTCTTCTATACATCGAGATGTTGGTTAATAGATTAGTCGCAACATTCACATGATGGGGCTTGTCATATGTAATGCTCAAACTTTTCCCTCTATGGTTGGGGATGTGTGCAATGCGCAGGAGGCGCGCCTGGGTGTCCCCAACAAATTGGTGCTCTACGATATTGCTGTAAATATAGCACAAGTCTGTGGGCGGAAAGCTTTCACCCAATTTCTCCATCTTCAATTGATACATTAAGCTGGACAAGTCATGCTGTGCCTCGTGAAAGGTATCTTTTGAGAGCTGCGCTATATCGGCCCTCAGCCACAATTGTGAACAGCTCTTTATCTTTATTTCTTCTAAATGTTGATTTTAACTTCAATGTGCATGCAGGCGTGTCTATATTTACGACTTCAAAAAGTAAATCGTTTGTCAGGTACGACTTTTCAAGACTCTTGTTTAACCCCGTCACAATGTCCATGGCTGTATCATAATGCCCGATTCCTAGCGATATATTTGTGCTATAGTACTGTTCCATACCTAATTTTTCGCACTCACCGATTCTTCTAAGGATCAGAAATATGATTTGCTCATTTTCAAGAGTTAAAAATTTGGAGACTAACTGGAGTTCACATAAACCCAACTCATACGAATCACGCTCCATTTCAATGGGTCCGTGAAGTTCTGTCACAAAGTTGGCGAGGGTGTTGCTAGGATGTACAGAGAGAGAAGAAGAGGACGGAGTGTGACATAGAAGTGGCTTGGCGCCATGTTGCATACTAATTAAGCTTCACTATTGCAACAGCTATTATATAGATGTTGAAGATTTCTGGGTAACCCAGCCATTTCACCAGGTACATTTTTCTCTTTCCTGAACCTTTGCTGCCTAAAATTTTTTCAATTTTAAACCACTTTTTCCTAAATTAAATGTCACTTTCTGCAACTCCTCGCGGTAAAAGCCTCCAGCGATCTCTTCCCCATGCAAATCTTCAACGTAATACATCATTATCTCACCTTTAGGTCTCATAGCACGAACTTTAAAAATCTCACGTGTCCATCCTTGCTCAAATCCCTTCGCGAATTTATTTCCCGAACGTGATAGCCTTACATAATCATTGATTTTGAAATGTGTAGAGTGTGGTGGGTGCTCCATCTCTTCTCACCTCTGGCAGCACCTCTTTCTAAAACTTCGTTAGGTGTTGTGCCAATCGTACGGTGGTGTGAACGGTTGTATGATGATGCCAATGACCCGAGAACGTTTATATATCTGTATGTGTTTTTATGTGTAAAATAGCGATGCATGCGTTCCTTTATGGTACGTTGAACTCTTTCAGCTAAAGAGGCCTTATGTATAGAACTGCTAGTGTAGTAACTGATATTAAACTCTGTCAGCATGTTCTGAAAAGCGCGACCTATAAATTCTTTCCCCATATCCGTACAAAAATAGCCAGGAACCCTTTCTTCTTTTAACATCAACGTTTTGGTCGCTTTAGCAACTGTTTCAGGCGATTTATTTTTCAGGGAATTAGCCACAGATATCTAGAGAATACATCTATTATGAATAGGATGTAGCGGTATCCGTCATTATACACTGAATATCTTTGCATGTCTGTTAAATCCGCTTGCCAAATAGAGTCAATCGAATCCGCGGTTGTCTTGGCCGTTTTAAACCTTTTTCTCACCGGTTTATGAAGTGTATAAGCATCCTGTTCCCGCAAAAACCGCTCAACATCTTTTTTCCCTACTCCGTAAACCTCTGTACAGTCTATTAACGCCACCATAGGAGGCGGGGTTAGAAATGTCATAATAGCGTTTACTTAATATGTTAGCCATTTGCGTATTTTAGAGACACGTGGATAAGGTTGGCCGTTTGTTCTCTTCTTTCTCTTCTTCAGAGACGCTGCTGCTGGGGCGATGGCGTACTCAGTTGTGACACATGCGAGACTTGATCCAGGTCTTTTAACCTATTCAGATTACCTATCAATGTTTTGGGGACATTTATTTGTTGTAGTCTTGCTTTAATATGCTTCCATCCTGTTGGTGAGGGTCTGTCCCACTTTCTCACCAGATCATGAACAATATCAACGATATTGGATCCTTGTACCCTTGTTCCTTCAACAATGACCTCGCCTGTATCGGCCCACTGTATGATGGGGTCCTCACTCAATAGATTATAAAGACTTAAGCCTTTATTCCTCAATGTATGTGGGAGACTGTTTTTTAACACATGTTCGATGTGTTGTGTTCCGTTGTTCTTTTGGTTGGTCATCTCTAACGTCGGGCCAAGGTCCTGTGTCGCCATGCTCAGCACTACTCGCGCTGTGCCTAATAACCACGGGGAGTTGTGTAGGATTCTTATGATCTTCGTACTCATGAAAAAATTTCTGCAAAGCCTCTTGGTACAAGATCCTTTTCTCATCAGGTGACTTTTCACAATTTAATAGGGCTAGCAACTCGCTTTCCATTCTTTTAAGCCTAATTTAACGGGGTTCTAGAGCCGTGTCTGGAATCTTTGAATTTTGCAATGAAGCATTCACCTCGTGCGGAATCACAACCACCTCCTTCATTATATTAATCCAGTCAGTAAAGGGCCCAAAAGTGAAAATAAGATGGGTAGGAATGATCCTCCTCGTTGTACAATAATTCTCTTTTTCTTACCCACAGTTTGACTTTTATGAGCGAGCGCTCGTATTATGTTCTTGTAACTACGTAAGCGAACCTTCTGAGAGGGTTTCATTGGCACATTACATTTTATAACATTAAGATAGATTTCACAGATGCATTTAGAAAGTCAGAGTCGATATTTTTAACAAACATCTGTTGCAGTGCCCCGGGCAATCGTTGATAGATTTTTTATTAATTCACGATATTTCTTCAGCCTATTTGTCATTCTGGAATATACACCGTTTCAGGTTCACTTGGGAATATATTCGTTCTTAGAAGCACCCTAAACGTGTTTCGCGGGTGAGGGTCACAAAGCAAATATCCATAGCGCTGGCTTGTGGCTTCTTTATAAACCTCCAAAAACTCCTTACGCTGATTCGGGAACATTTGATTGGCTAATACCCCAATTTGTGACACATCTCTACGTTGTGCGAATAAGACTAGATATTGTGTATTTAGCGACACTTCTCGCATGTATCTATTTTTGAAAAATAGATTCTGGTTGATGAAGAATACGCTTATGTTAAGATGGTGGGAAAACACTGTAAATGTCTCGGCAAACGTTTTATCCATTTCCAACATGAAATCTTCAATTACAATAATTGTGTGCTCATTACCTTTTAACGAATTAACGTCATAGACACCCTTGTGGAACAAAATTTCATCTTGGTACTCGTTGAACACTGACTGATACGTCGAATAGCACCGTATTACTTTATGCACAAATTTTGAGAACATCTCCTTATCTTTAATGATTTTAAGCATAAATTCAGTTTTACCACATCCTGTAGGGCCAGATATAATACATGTGGAGGGGCTTGTGAACCTGAATTTTTCTACAGATTCCCTCTCCAACACGTCACACCCCTAAGTGGGTCAATTACAAAATATTACAAATTTTGAGTGATGAGCTTTATATTTTGTTTTCTTCTTCCACAGAACCGTGAATGACGACGATGTACAGCACCCTATCATCGATATCACAGACGAACCCGATGACCGTACAGCTACAGAACCCTTCTCCGCTGACGAACCGTCACCAGCGACACCTGTAGCATACCACAGTTCAAAGCGAAAGCATGATGAAGAACCCACCACGTCAGGTATAAAGCGTGCCAGGATTGCTCCAGTTGTTAAACCCCCAGTAATAGATTCCCAACCCTCAACGTCTTACGACACAACCCCCACAATGGTACCTTCCTCACATATACCCCATTGTTCAGTTCCGGGTATTTCCTCCACAACAGCTTCTCATACTGTGGAGGATGGTATAACATTTGAGTTGGTGCGCAGCACTAACCCCACCGTTACTCTGACTAGAAATAGGTACGTGGTCAGGGATGACACTGGATCCTTGTATACCAACGGACTGCGGCGCGTATTTGAACGTATTGTGGAGTTTGCCCTTCAGAACCGCGACGAACGTGAAGTCCGGACGAGGTTATCCTTCAGGTTCGGGTCAGATGATGGGGCCGATTTTTGGGTGTTAATACCGTCCAGACGTTTGGCGGCTGTAAATATAGAATATATCTTGGGGCATATAATGCAAGCCTCTGAAAGTGGTTCATCCGTTAATATGGACAACTTCATGGTAGATTTTGACAGAGTATTCCTGGTTGTGGGTCATAGTGTCACAACTTATACTCTTAATTTCAATTCTCCGGTTATTTACAGAAAGCATTTAAAGGTCGATCGTGGTTGTGGTTTTATAGCAATAATTTTAGCTCATATGTTCACTGTGCTAAATACTTGGACGCCAAAAATTTGGCTGGCCACGGATGTGCAGCGTGCCCTTAAACTGACTTCAGATTTTAAGTTTGAGTTTGAGTGTAATATGGGTCCTGAAGAACTGAGCACGGCCGAGCAGGAAATGAATGCACGTATAGTTTATTTGGAACGGATGATCGTCGTAGGACTGTGTATGTTTTTAAAAGCAGCGTGAGAGGTCGTACAAGAACTCTACTTATTTTAGGATTGTCAGGAACATCGTATCTCCCCATCCGTAACATAAGGGTTCTCTACGCCAGTTATGATAAAAGTCGAAAATATGGAAGGCATCATGATTTGTGTAAGGGTGTTCTCGAGTTTGCCGATGATATGGTGAAACATTGTAAGGATTGCTACTTGGTAGGCGAGCAGTGTAAATGCTCCAAATGTGAAAGTCAAGTATTTGAACCCGAGAAGAGGGTGTAGACGTACCTTTTTCAATAATAAATGCTTTGAACTCCATAAATCAAATGGCACTTGCAGGAAAATGAGGATTTGTAAGTGCGGAATGTTTCACATGATGGATAATTGGGGGAATTTCAAACAAAAATGATGTAAAATTCACTGTTCTACATGTCATGAAAAATATAAGGCGGATTGAGTGAAGCATGTATGTTATATGAAAGATGCTAAGCTTAAAAATAAACCCTGTGTCGCCGTGTACTACAATATAGAAACTTACACGAACGCTGAAACCAAAGAGGTCATTCCACATTTACTCGTAAGTCAGCCTATCTGTGATATGTGCATGGAGTTCGAGTGTGATGAGTGCCACAAATGTGGAAAACGGACAAACGTTTTCAAAACGAATGCACACGACAGCCCTGTGAAACTCTTTGTATCCTATATTGTCAAATTAGCAGACAAGTTAAAAAAAATGACTGTGTATATTCTTGACCATAACGGGGCGAAATTTGACAAACAGTTCCTTTATAAGGAGCTGCTTGAACACGAGTCGTCTGCGATATTTACAGGTGATCCCTTGAAAAGAGATAACAAACTAATACAGATGCAGATAAGAGGTAATGTACAGTTTAAAGACACCCTGCTGTTCACACCTTGTAAATTAGCAAAGTTGCCCATGGTCATGGGCGTAGCCGCTGAAGTTTCAAAAGGGTATTTTCCTTACACATTCCTCACTAACGATACTTTGAATTACGTAGGGCTACCTCCACCCAAACATTACTTTAACTACTCAAACATGAGTGATAGTGAGGAGCGTGAAGATTTTGACCGCCACTACAACAGTTTTAATGAAGCTAATCCATACAATATAGTCGATGAATGTGAACGTTATTGCGATTGCGTGAATGACGTACTTGTACGTAGAGTATGCTTTCATGCGCTTAGAAGGATGTACATAACCCGTCTCAAATGCGATCCACTGCTAGTTGCGACCACGATCGCATCATTATGTTTTACAATGTTCAAGAATAACTTCATGCCTAAAGACACATTAGCAATCATTCACAGAAACAACCCCCGCAGTTATGGGCACAAGGCTATTTACTGGCTCATACACCTACAGCAGCAGATCAGGGTATACATAAAACATGCCCGCAACACGGGTGAAGTACCCGTTCAGGTCAACGGTCGTGTTTTTTGGGTTGACGGCCTATGTGAGGATCCAGCCACTGGTGAGAAGACTGTGTATTCCTTTAACGGCTGCTGGTGGCATGGATGCCCGAGTGCTGAATGTGCCGTCACAGGGGACCTTCATGGAAGATCCCTTGCCGAAAGCCTCGCATGGACCCGTAACCGTGATCAACTTATGCGGTAACAGCTTGTTTAGAGGGCGTACAAACCCATTCAAGCTATGCTTTCCGCCTACGGAGGGCGTGAAACTCCACTATTACGACTTCTGCTCTTTATACCCCCACGTGATGAAGAACAATTCGTACCCGTAGGTGCACCTGAAAAAATGCTGGGTCCCACCATCCCAACCATTGAGGAGTTTTCAATTAACTTGAATGAGCGCTACTTTGGACTCTCGTAGACGTGCTCCCCCCTCGCGATTTTTGGATGCCGATCTTACCCTTCGTTATAGATCAGAAGCTCATGTTTCCCCTGTGCGTGAAGTGCGCAGAAGAAAACAACGGTGATTGTGACCATACAACCCACCAGCGTAAGATCAGAGGTGTATATACAAGGCCTGAGCTGGCCCTAGCCGTTCGCCATGGGTATAGAATATTGAACATACATGAGGTGTGGAGGTTTCAGAAGCTACCCAACCTTTTCACACCATATATAAACGCTTTTTTGAAGGATAAGTTCGAAGCATCAGGATATCCGCGAGGGGTTGATACCGAAGATGAAAACACGGTTTATATTCAGCGTTACCGTGCCCATGAAGGTATACAGCTTGAACGATCCCAAATTGTTAAGAATCCTGGCAAGCGCTTTAGTGGAAAGTTGTGCCTAAACAGTCTTTGGTTGGAAATTTGCAGAGAATACCGGCAAAGGGAACGTCCATTTGTCACAAAGTTATAGTGAAGTCTGGGATTATGCCAACGCTCCCGATAAAGAGGTTATGGAGATTGTGAATGTCGGTAATACTTACATAATAGAGTACAATATCACCGAACTGGCGGCAGATACCTCACGAGTTACAAACATACCTGTAGCCAGTTTCACAACAGCCTACGCCCGCATCAAAATTTGGGATCTAATGCACTCTCTTGGACGGAGGGTGCTGTACGCTGACACAGATAGCGTGATATTCACAGCGAGGGAAGGTGAATACATGCCTGCTGTTGGGGAATTCCTCCGAGAGCTAACTGATGAGATCAAGGACGAGTATGGTGATAGTGCATACGCAGACTCGTTTGTGTCAACAGGTCCAGAAACCTATGGGGTATGAGTGAGGGTAGGGGATGATATGAAGTATATCGTGAAGGCTAAGGGTATCACGCTTAACCGTGCGAACCGTCGAGTCGTTAATTTTGACTCGTTGAAGGCTCTAGTGTGCTTAGAAGATGAGGGTGACCAGCTACCCCAACTGACTGTGGGGACGCACAATTTTCGGCCCCAGTAACTGGGGTGTGTGAAGGAACTTAGGGGCACGAAGGTATGCCGTAACACCTATAGGAAGTGTTACCAGTTGCCTGGTACCTATGATACTGTGCCTTTTGGCTACCTTAATCCTTGATTGTATTTATATATGTGTATTGATATGTTTATTTATCAGGTATATTTTTTTCAATTAAGGTTTCATTTTCTCCCCTGCGTGCGTGCGTGTGTGTGTGTGTGTGTACAGTAAAAAGCCAAGCTCCGCCCACTGTAAGATCGGCAACGTGACTCTTGCCACTATCTGAGCATATCTCTATCCCTGCGTGCTCAGTTGACCTCTGCATATCCTTGAGCTCAGACGTGTATTCTCCCGCGTAGAAGAAAAATAGTAATGGCTCCCTTTAATATTGCGTCTTCAACGTTTATGAACTGGTATTCGGCAAAGTGCCAAGATATGGTGGATACTGAAAAACTCCTTATGCCCCCTCCTTTAATACTTTTAAGGCTACATTGAGCCGTGCGAAGGACCAAGATGTTCCAATACTCTACGGGTATTCTGGCGAGGGCATTGTAGGATTTAGTAGTACAAACGATGTACTGAAGTATGTTGTAGACCTAACCTTTATAAAAGCTCACATATACCGCGAAGTAGAAGAAGCAACACGTTCGGAAGATAAGCAACGGTTATGGATAGTGAGTCTTGTTGATGAGTGGTGTGACAAGCGATATTATATCATGTTTCATCATACCGACTACTCGTACCCTACGGTTAAGAATGTATCTTGTCATCATGGAGAATCTTAAGTATTTTTACCACTATATTAATATATATCATGACGAGGTTTGTAGTGAGGTTGTGGCTAATGGGCTGTGTGAGTTTTTAACAGACTTTAGAGACGAGTATCGCTTGTTAACCCTTTCAATGCCACAAACATTCTGTACTGTCTTCTGGAGTAACTGCCAAACACATTTTAGAATGTGTTGTTTTTTACTTTCATTTTCGTTTATTAATCAGAATTGTTATCCCTAAAGAATTAGTTTTTTATTATTGAAGGCACATTACTAGAGAAAATGAGGAATATATGGGTAACTAATTCAAGTTGATACAGTGATTTTTTCGCCCCCCCCCCAAAATGTCAAAAGTTAATTAAATTTAGGCCATTTTTTCTGCGTGATATCATGGAATAGAAAACGGAACCTGGCAGTGAAGGGGTTAAACAAAAAGGAAAAATATGGGCATATGTTTCTCTCAAATAGTGCACCGGATTGTGAAGATGTTTAGTTTGTGGAAATGAACGTCTGGTGAGTGAGAAATCATTAAAGCTGGTATTCTGTTTGTCCAAGGGCACAAGTGTTCGAACAAATCTGGACACGCTTCAGCAGTTTATGGTGTGACTCGCTCCCCACCCCAGCGAGCTGCACACCCGTGTACCTTACGAAACACACGAGTTCGAACAAACCCGGACACATTTCATCAGCGTGACTCACTCCGCCCGTCGAGCCGATCCGTCCACCTGTGGCTCATAGTCATCTCAGAGCTTGAACCGACTGGACGTGCGAATACGATGGAACTTCCTTTGAGAAGCATTCTCAACGCCTCTTACGATGTCTCCGTGACGAAGTCATTGGGCGTGTTCAGGGGTGAAACCGACACCATTAACTATGCACTTGAAACGATTTGCAGGCAAGCAAGCAAACGTAATGTTATTTATTTAAGTGTTGAGGAGATGAATAGTGTCTTCGTGATAGTTGAGAAGTGGGGAGAGGACCGTTATAA
This sequence comes from Bathynomus jamesi, assembly GCA_023014485.1. Classification (NCBI taxonomy): domain Eukaryota; kingdom Metazoa; phylum Arthropoda; class Malacostraca; order Isopoda; family Cirolanidae; genus Bathynomus; species Bathynomus jamesi. The sequence goes on along the minus strand of JAJOZX010003368.1, from coordinate 42,941 downwards.
AATACCTGCAAGTGTATGTACAAGAAGAGAGCAGATTAGTGACGCCCCCCATATGCCGTTGTTTGCACGTTGTGTATAAATAACGATTAGCCATGCATTGATATACGACATGTGGAAGAATGCATCTGATAATAACGTTCTTGTCCCTAAGCGAAACCGTTTCATCCTCAACAGAATGTTTGAAATCGTCGGATTCCGCAAGCTGAAGCCTATATTAGACGCTCGTGTTACGGATATGATTTATTTCGACAAGGTTCTTGAATACGCATACACCGCTCTGCTCGACGGATTTATCGAATGTAGGAACGAACAAGGCGAGAATGGTCTAGAGCTGGATGGTCGTATATCTGGTACTAATATGCAGTTGATTATACATTTCGTATATTATTATTTTCAATATTTTAATTCTTTAATATAACTGTGTATATATATATATATACAGGGTGTTTGAAAACTTTCTGTACAAATTGTAATGGGGGATAGGCAACACCAAGACAAACCCTTTTCGTTTATAAGTGTATGTCCGCTGACGTCACCATTCGGCGCGAGAGGGCGCCGCTGCAATTGGCTAAAAGGTGAAGTGGGCTAGACTCGCGCTTGCCGCGGGCATTCTTAAATCGGACGTAATACTCGTAACATGGAGCGCTTCACGACTGCTGAGATAGCTGACATGCATATGGTGTATGGGGCTGCCAATGGAAACGGAAGAGCTGCTGTGAGGTTGTACCGACAGCGCTTCCCAAACAGACGTGTGCCAAACCACCAAACGTTTGCGCATTTGCATCGGCGACTGCGAGAAACTGGAACATTCCATGCAAACATGCATGACACTGGTCGGGAGAGAAACGTGCGCACTCCTGACATGGAAGAAGAAATCCTACGGCGATTTGAGGACAATCCAAGCGCAAGCACGCGAGGCGTTGCACGTATCCTCGGTGTGAACCACGACCTGGTCTGGAGAGTGTTGCACGAGCAGCAGTTACATCCGTTTCATCGTCAGAGAGTCCAGGCATTACAACCTCGGGATTACCCTCTTCGTGTGGAATTCGCACGCTGGTTTCTGCAGCAGACAGCGGTGCAGCCTAATTTTCCGGCTTATGTGCTGTTCTCAGATGAGGCTTGTTTCACACGTGAGGGTGTGTTTAACATGCACAATTCTCACGTGTGGGCGCACGCAAATCCACATGCTACACGGGTGCATGCTCATCAAGAACGGTTCGCCGTCAATGTTTGGGCGGGTATCGTCCATGGCAAGTTGATTGGGCCGTACCTGCTGCCTGCCCGACTCGACGGGCGGGTTTATCGGATATTTCTTGAAGAAACGTTGCCAGAACTGCTGGAAGATGTTCCCGTGGCTATTAGTAGACGAATGTGGTTTCAACACGACGGGGCCCCAGCACACTCCAGCAACGATGTGCGGGATTATCTGAACGCCACTTTTGGGGACCGATGGATAGGCCGGGGTGGGCCCGTAGGCTGGCCACCGAGATCGCCCGATTTAACATGCCTTTATTTCTTCCTGTGGGGACACATGAAGAACCTCGTGTACGAGACTCCCATTTACTCAGAAGAAGACCTCGTAGCAAGAATCGCTGTCGCCGCTGGAACTGTTCCCGAAATGCCGGGAATCTTTCGACGTGTACGTCGGTCAATGCTTCGACGCTGTCGGGCATGCATTGATGCTACCGGTCGCAACTTTCAGCACCTTCTTTAAATAAACATGCCTTCTTTAAATAAACATGTTACGCGTACTATGTTCGATTTAAGAATGCCAGCGGCAAGCGCGAGTCTAGCCCCTTCACCTTTTAGCCAATTGCAGCGGCGCCCTCTCGCGCCGAATGGTGACGTCAGCGGACATACACTTATAAACGAAAAGGGTTTGTCTTGGTGTTGCCTATCCCCCATTACAATTTGTACAGAAAGTTTTCAAACACCCTCTATATATATATATATATATATATATATATATATTTCCTGTACTAATATATTGATAATACAACGTTTTGTATATTTTTGATTATATATTTCTCGTTTGTATTTCTTATGCTATTATTATTATTATTATTTGATCATATATATTCCATTGTATGTTTATTATATATTCATCGTCCGTATTTCTTATGCTATTATTTTTGATCATATATATTCCATTGTATATTTATTTTGATATATTCATCGTTCGTACGCTATTATTATTTTTGATCATATATATATTCTATTGTATATTTATTTTCTATATATTCCTGTTTCCATTAATTCGGCTAAATAAACAGAATGATGTAATGGTGTTTTATTTAATTCTTTTGGTTGTACACGGCATTTAATTATATCAATTGGCTGGCTTCTAAACGGAATTCGAAACCAACTGTAAAGAATATGTGCTTTAGTTAAATAAATTACGCAATCTGGCAATTCAACCTGTACACCTGAACAAGCCATTTACGCCTTCTAGGTCAACTGGCTGTTTAAGTCAGAATATGTGCTTTAGTTAAATAAATAGCGCATTCTTGCTGAGGTCCTTTGTTCGTTAATAATTCTCTCAGCTAGTGTAGTGTTAAGGATTGATTTTCTAATTACTTGGCATTGTAAAAGAAATCAATCCAGTATCTTAAAAGTGATCTATCCTTGTGAAATACTGTAAAGACTGAAAAAGGTAACTCGTCATTTATATCCTTCCACGAGAGAAGCATTCCACTCCCACAACGGATTGAGGGAGGGGACGCCATTGAGCGAAGGTATGAATTGTTTTCCGTAACTCGCAATCAGATCAAGTTTGAAAAGAAGAACCGTAGACGTCAGCAGTATAAACTTCATTGTCGGTGCAAAGAAGGGACAAACAGAATACCTAAACCGTTGAAGAAGGTGTAACGAAGAAGATAACTTTTTCTGACATTTATACATATAAAGTATTTCTTTTTTTAATTATAAAGTATTCATACCGGAAATATTAATTTCTAATTTATTTATGAGTGGAAAAGTATATTTATGAGGAGTCGCAAGTACGAGGCCCGAACTCACCATATTGGCGATTTTGCTATTGTTCCACGAATAAATAGTTCAACCCTCTCCCCCCATCTAGAGACAACTTGGTACAGCCAAATATCCCCCACGTACCCTCAAAATGTAGTTATTTTCAATGCGTGTATTTACGGTATGTGTCCATCGTAAAGAATTGTCACAAAGTTTAAACGTGTCTTTCTCAAAACTGGTTTGGCGAGTTCGCCCTTGTATTCGCGACGCCTCATATGTATGTAGGAGAATTACGACATTTGATTAATCGAGGCCCATGGTGTAGTGGATAGCATATCTGACCGGCAATCGGAAGATCCCGGGTTCGATTCCCGGGTGGTAACCTCATTTTTCATTTGTTCGTTCTTCCTCCTCATCTTGTGCGGAACGTTCTTCTACACAAGCGTCGTTCTTTACATATATATATATACACACATTAAAACTTAATTTATTTGCAATTTTTTTATTCGCGAAATAGAGTTATTCGCAATTATTCGCGATCGAAGTCTGAACACTCTCGAATGTTCGGCGGTTGTTCTCGCAGTCCCCACGTGACAGACTAATTAATCAGCAGCTAATAGAAACAGAACCCGCCTCAATATATTTATGAGTAGAGTAGGTAATGTTCAACTGCACAGTATGTATACAGAGTTTAGACTTTAAGAATGGGCGCGATGTAAAGAAAAATACGTAATATCTGCAAGTTCTTTTCACGCAAAATGAAATAATTTTTTTTACAAAAACTGAAGTGAATAATTATTAAAATTATTAAAAAATCAAAATGGTATTTCAACAAATTAAAATTTCTTTATTAATATTTACTAAAATAATATAGTGCATTTCGTGTAACCCTATAGAGTTAAAACATGTTAGTCTTATTCATTGCTTGGAATTTATTATATGAGAATAGGTGGGTGACTCTAATATTTCCAAAATTCACACATTCGCAATAGGCTGAGCCCATGGCCTCGCCAATAATAATTGAAGTTGTACTATATATATATATATATATATATATATATATACGAGGGTAATTCAATAAGTATCCCGCACTTTTTATTTTCACAATTTTATTTTCACATCTGATAGATTATAAACACATCACTTCTCAACATAGTCTCCCTGTTTCTCAATACATTTAATCCAGCAATCTACAAGCTTCCTAATGCCATCACAAAAGAATGTTTTTGGCTGTGTGCGTAGCCGGTCATGCACCGCCTCCTTCAGGTCATCATCGCCTTGGAATCGCTGACCTCTCAAAGCGTCTTTTAGTGGTACAAACAGGTAAAAATCCGAAGGTGCCAGGTCTGGACTGTAGGCTGGATGTCGAGAACTTCAAATTTAAGTTCTTGAAGGCATTTTCTAGTCTCTGCAGCGGTAAGAGGGCACGCATTGTCGTGTAACAGAATAACATCTTCCGACAATCTCCCTCTCCGTTTTGTGCGAATTGCTTTCTTTAACTCATTCCGAAGCATGCCAGAATACGATGCACTTGTTACAGTAGTCCCACGCTCTAGATAATGTTCAAGGAATGGGCCTCGTGTATCCCAAAACAGTGTCAAGGGTCAACCTATTCGATACTTCATGACATTTTTGGCTTTCACAAGGTTTGTGCAAGATGGGTGCCTAAACAGTTGACAGAAGAGCACAAGCGTAATCGTATGGACGTCTGTTCTCGTCTTATAGCGCGGTATCATAATGAAGGTGAAAACTTTTTGGAGCGCATTATCACTGGAGATGAAACCTGGATCCATCACTATGAACCAGAAAGCAAACGAAAGAGCATGCTATGGAAGCACCCAACATCTCCCGTTGCAAGAAAGTTCAAAGCGCAGCCGACAGCAGGTAAAGTTATGCTAACACTGTTTAGGGATACATGAGGCCCTATCCTTCAACATTATCTACAGCGTGGAACTACAGTAACAAGTGCATCGTATTCTGACATGCTTTCGAATGAGTTAAAGCAAGCAATTCGCACAAAACGGAGAGGGAGATTGTCGGAAGGTGTTATTCTGTTACACGACAATGCGCGCCCTCATACCGCTGCACAGACTAGAAAATGCCTTCAAGAACTTAAATTTGAAGTTCCCGACCATCCAGCCTACAGTCCAGACCTGGCACCTTCGGATTTTTACCTGTTTGGACCGCTAAAAGACGCTTTGACAGGTCAGCGATTCCAAGGCGATGATGACCTGAAGGAGGCGGTGCATGACTGGCTAGGCACACAGCCTAAAACATTATTTTGTGATGGCATTAGGAAGCTTGTAGATCGCTGGACTAAGTGTATTGAGAAACAGGGAGACTATGATAAGTAATGTGTTTATAATCAGATGTGAAAATAAAATTGTGAAAATAAAAGTGCGGATACTTATTGAATTAACCTCATATATATATATATATATATATATATATATATATATAGCTTAAAATCTAACGTCCTATCTTGTTTCGAAGATTAAACGTACTGATTTGCCTGCTGAAATGGTTTTACACATTTACTGCAAAGTGATTCACATGGATTGTGCTTGGGAAAACAATGCCAGTCACGTTTGATTGAGCGGTGTCAGTAGAATACCTGTAAAAATACCGAGTCTACAGTAATGCAATTGAATGAAATATGATCAATATTGATTGTTGCAACTGTAGGGCCATTGCCATGCAAGAGTGCCAGTACCAGGGAACACTGCCAGAGCCATGCAGGAAATGGGAGAAGGGAAGTATGTAGGAAATGGGGAGAGGGGTATGCAAGAAAGTGGGAGAAGGGAGGTAAGCAGGAAGGGGGGAGTGGGGTAATCTAACCCCACATAAAATTATTTGTTTGTATGCAAGTATTTGTCTGTCTATATGTATTTGCATGTTTGTTTGTATGTAAGTATTTGTCTGTCTATATGTATTTGAATGTTTGTTTGTATGCAAGTATTTTTTGTTTGTATGTATTTGCATGCGTGTTTGCATGTATACATCGAGTTTGTGTATGTATTTACATGTGTGTTTGTGTGTATGTATGTTTGTATGTATTTCTAGAGTAGGGGATATTATAAACAGTAGGGATAGGGCTTATATGAGAAATTCTGACAATGAGCCTCTTTCTGAAAACAAGTAAATGGCTACTCTGCTAAACGAATTTTTTACGACAGTGTTTACAGTAGAAGATGTAACGAATATCCGTACGGTCATAGATGTAATATTTTTTGATAATGGTAATACTTTAGATAATATTGTGGTGAGGGAAAGGGAGGTAATGAACTATATTTGTAAAATGAAAGTACTTAAATCACCGGAGCCGGGTTTCATAAATCCCATGCAACTAAAAGAATTTTTTTTTTAATTTTTATGCAGGATGGAGGGGCCAAGGGAAAATGCCCGGAAAAGCGCCCCTCCCATAGAAGAAAAAGAAAGCCAAAATCAAGGTAAATGGTTTTCGAGATGCCTAGATACTCTGCTTTTGAAAGATGGAAGGTCGTAGACAGGAGGAAAGATGGATTGAGGATGATTGCTCCAGAGTTGACCGGTTGAGTAGATGAAAGATTGAAAATACCGATTAACCCTTGCATTAGATAGTTGGACAGAAAAGGAATGAGAAACGAAATGCGAATTAAAAAATCATTAATAAATAAAAGAAAAAAAGTGGGTGCAGGAGAGAACCCTGAGGAACACCACTGTTAATAGCTTTAGGAGAAGAACAGTGGCCTTCTACAACTGCAGCTATAGATCGGCCAGAAAGGAAATTAGAGATGAAGGAACAGATAGAAAGATAGAAACCGAAGGAGTTCAGTTTGGAAATTAAAGATCTGTGCCACACTCTATCAAAAGCTCTTCATATGTCTAGCGCAATAGCGAGCGTTTCACTGAAATCCCGAAAGGAGGCTGACCAAGAGTCAGACAGAGATGGGCAGTATTTAAACACATATGTATTTAAATACATATTTAAATACATTTGTATTGTAATACTTGTATTTATAAATACTTTTTTCGGTGTGCATTTAAATATGTATTTAAATACTTTGAAAGAGTGTTTGTTATTTGAAAATACATATTTTTAAATACATTTCGCAAATACACTTCTTAGCCTCAACTGTCAGATAACAATTTGCACCCTGAAACAAAATACAAAATCTTTCTAATCATCTAAGCCACCTGATCCAATCGTTACTAGATGGGCCAGTTGGTTGAATGCAGCGTTTTATTACGCAAGGAATCTTCCAAAAGTAAGATAGATTGTGGAAGGATTCGAGGGCAACGGGATCCTCGTTAATAGAGCGAAAGCTGGCATCAAATCAGATGGGTTAGGTTTTCAGCTGTTATAGTTGCAAGAACAGTACTCTTCATTATGTTCTCTTTTAGAAAAAATGGAGAGCACAGAGTTTACTATCAAAGAAGCATACGAAGCGGTAAATACCACATATTTTGGAGATTATGTTAATATAAAAAATTGTATAAGAAAGCGTTTGCAAACAAATGATATCAAGGATATAATTTTGATGACCAGGAATGCTATATCTCCATCATTATACGTTCTACTAAAAAACTGTGAACCTACCTCAGCATCAGTCGAAAGAAGTTTTTCGATTCTTTGAAAACTCCTAGCCAAAAACAGAAACTTCAAATCCGAAAATGTTAAAAACTATATTGCGGTGTTGTATAATGCAGATGTGGAATAATTGTATTTAAAGATGTTAACTGACTGCATGTCGAGTGTTGTATAATATATTAGTTTTATGTATCAATCTATAAATAGATTATACAATTTATCACTAAAATTATACAACTAATAGTTTGTAATCACGAAAATTGCTTCACAATAAGTCAAATTAGACAATTTAATGGTACATATTTTTTTAGGTCAATAAAATCAATTTTGGAGGAAAATAAAGTAAATTTTGTTTTTGATTTAGGTCAATTAAAAATTGCCCTATTTATGAATTATGCATATATGTTTATAAAGTCTAATAGATGATAATATCAATAAATTAATGTTACCAAGAGATAGGTTTTAGAAAAAATTATGGCATGATATAGTTGGATAAGTATTTAAAAATGTATTTGAAATGTATTTAAATACATTTTTGATGTTAAGTATTTAGTATTTAAATACATTTTGAAAATATGCAATGTATTTAGTATTCAAATACTTTTTTAAGGAAGTAATGTATTTAGTATTTAATTACATTTAAAGTATTTTGTGCCCATTTCTGGAGTCAGAGAGCTATGCAAGAAGATCGCCAGTAGAGCGTCCCTTTCGGAATTCATACTAACGATCTGAAAGAAGATTGTGAGAAGAAAGGAGTTTAAGAATCTTCCAATTAAGGATAGATTTAAAAACATTTGAAAGGAAAGAAATTAATGCATTTGGACGATAGTTGGAGGGTTGAGAGCGGTCATCCTTCTTTGGGACAGGCTGAATGAAGGCGAACTTCCAGCAGGAAGGAAAAGTACCAAATGAAAGACAAAGACGAAAGAGTGAACCATACGCCTTCCTAGAGTTGAGCCCAGAAAGGGGAGAAAGAACATCTTTAGAAGAGATTCTAATGTCAGACATAATAAAGTCAGAAGGGGGAGGAGATGGAAGAACAGCACCGGAATTGTCCAGGGTTGAATTGTAATTGAAAGTTTGAGCGAAGAGTTCAGCTTTATCAGAAGAGACGGCAACTGTGCCGTCGAAATGGAAAAGAGGAGAGAAAGAAGAGAAAATAAAGATGTTGAAAAGGTTCTTAGCTCGATGCCAGAAAGAGCGAGAAGAATTGGATAGATTTTCACATTTTTGTCGGATGAAGGAATTTTTGGCGAGTCGAAGAACAAATTTTGCATGATTCCTGCCAGAAATATAAGCTGAATGAGTGTCAGGAGTTGGATGGCGACGGTACCTTCTGAAAGCCTCCTCTCTGTTGCGGATAGCATTAGAACAAATAAAGTTAAACCAAGGTTTTTTTTGCATTAGTAGTAGGAACAGAATATGGAATGTACGCCTCCATGCTCGAGAGAATCACCTTTGCGATGCGCTCAGCATAACCAGAAGGGCCCCGGTCAAGAAAGCAGTAATCATCCCATGGGAAATCGCAGAAGTACTACCTAAGGGCCTCCCAATCAGCGGCGACAAAATGCCAAAGGCGCCTCCTCTTCAGAGGATCAAAGGCCGAATGGAGCGAAAGGACAGGAAACAGATATAAGATTGTGATCGGAGGAGCCCAACGGAGAAAAAGTTTTCACAGAATAAGAAGAAAGATGAGGGGTAAGAAATAAATGCAGAATGTTTGGCCTATCTCCAAGGCGATCGGGGATACGAGTAGGGTGTTGTACAATCTGCTGTAGGTCATTTAGGATAGAAAAGTTGTAAGCTGGTTCATCAGGGATGTCAGTGAAATGGGAGGAAAGCCAAAGGTGGTGGTGAACAAATTAAAAGAAAGCATTGTTGTGCCGTTAACAAAAATTTTTAATGCGTCTATTTCTGAGCGGTGCGTACCAGATAATTTCAAGTTAGCAAATGTGACACCTATTTTTAAGAAAGGTGATAAAGGTGCGGCGGAAATTTATAGGTCAATCAGTTTAACGTCTGTTTTAGGTAAACTACTAGAATCGATACTGAGGGATCGTATAGATAAACACTTCGAATTGCAAAACTTGATTAGATATACGAAGTATGGTTTAGGCAAAACAAATCTTGCTTAACTAATCTTTTAGAATTTTTCCAAATTGTGGGTGAAGTTTACGATAGTCATCGGGTGGTAGATCTAGTGTATTTAGATTTTCAATAGCGTTTGAGACCGTACAGCAAAAAAGACTGGTTGAAAAAACTAAGGCTCATGGAATCAGGGGTGTGGTAATAAAATGGATAGAAGAGTGGTTGCGAGGTAGGAAACAGAGGGTGGTCGTTGATGGAGCGGTCTTCTTGGGCTAATGTAGCGAGTGGCGTTCCTCAGGGTTCTGTATTGGGCCCCTTGCTTTTTCTTATACTGTATATATATATATATATATATATATATATTAGTAGTATGGGCGCGTTTGGGTAGAGGAAGTTGGGGTGCTCTGAAATTCTGCCCCTGGAGGGGCCCCATGAAGGCATATCCTTCGTTATGAGGGGCCCCCCTTTACTTAAGTTCCTAACCCATTTATGGGGTCTCATCGGCCTTAATGAAGGGCATTTGCCCCTTCATGGACCCCTGCGTGGCCCCATCCTCCTTTAAAAAATTAAATTAAAAAAAATAAAATTTAACAAAATAAAATTTAAAAAAATAAATTTAAAAAAAATTAAATTAAAAAAAAATAAATTTTAAAAAATTAAATTTAAAAAATTTAATTTAAAAAAGGATTCGTCTTCACCTCCCTTCCAAAAAAAAATGGAATCGTCTTCACCTTCCTTCAAAAAAATAAAAGGATTCGTCTTCACATTCCTTAAAAAAAGGGGTTCATCATAACCTTCTTTCACGAGAAAAATCCATCTGTCCTGTGGGGTTCTTTCATGAGACAAAAACAAACAAACATTCGAGTACTTTTTGTTCCGACGTGTTCGCGGTCCCCGTTAGTTTCATCTGCAGGGGAAGCAAACCTTCTGACAATAGCAATAAAAACTTAAAATAAATATCTGAAAAAGGGTTTAATAAAGGTCACAAGATTGTGCATCGACCTCAAAACATACAAACAATATATAAGGTGTCCATAAATGATTACCCTGATTAAAGCATGCTATAACTTTTAAATAAACACTCGTATTCAAACACAGTTTTAATCATAAGTAAATAAACATACAAAGTTTTGATACATATTTAATGAACTTATAAGCTTCCACATGTGCACCCCCAGTGGCACGTAAAATGTCTAAACGGTATTCACACTCACGCCACACATTTTCCAACATTTGTGGGTTAACTGTTGCAATTGCATTCGTAATGCGTTCTCGCAATGTCCTGATATCTGAAACAACTGTTGCATAAACCAAATCTTTAACATGAACCCAGAGAAAGAAATCCAGCGGGGTAATGTCTGGTGATCTTGGGGGCCATGGGATTGGCCCGTCCCTGCCAATCCATCGATTTGGAAATGTTGCGTCGAGAGTTTCACGAACAACATGCGCCCAATGAGGGGGATGCGCCATCTTGTTGGAAGATGACAGTTGGCTGCCTGTCCTGCAGCTGGGGGATGGCGTAATTGGTGAGCATATCCAGGTACACAGTTGCGGAAACAGTTTCCAAGAATTTTTTCATCCACGATTTAATTAACTTCACATCAGGTGAATTCTTTCCATACTTTGTTCTGAACCTTCGCTGAACACTGACAGGAGGTTTTGTTTCTGCAAGCCACACAACACATTGTGCCTTCTCTGTCACAGACGCCATCTTAACTGAACAGCTACTACAGCGCTCCTAGCGGCGAATGCTGGTAGACGAAACACACCACCACAGAAACTCTATTCATGTACGAGATCACCTGTAAAAAGAAAACGGATGTAAGATTCGTCATTAAAACATAAGAGCATACTGTTTTCAGGATAAATATTTATGGACACCCTGTATATTATTATAATCCAATACAATATTATCTCTTCAAATGTATTACCAATTTCCTATGTTAGCAATTGCGTACATCACAAAATACAAACTCAGATTAATCACGTTTTAAATCATTAACAATTTCTTTGTTTGATATTTGTATTATATGAAGTTAAATAAAAATTTTAAATATTTTAAATATATTAAATATTATTTTCAATTATAGGAGTAACTTTTGCTTTTCTAATTAAAATTCATTTATTTTACACTAATATGAAATGAAGCGAAATGGAATGAATTGCAAAGGCTTATTGGTAGACGATAGTCCAAATGACAAATATTATTAAACTACATTACGCAGTTAAACTTAAATTAAGTGTTTAACCGGCAGACCTATTATTATTTAGCTTCAATTACCATCTGAAACAATATTATTTGTTTATCTTATATGTATATATATATATATATATATATATATATATATATATTATATACATATATATATATATATATATATATATATATATATACATATATATAATATATATATATATATATATATATATATATATATATATATGTACACGTGTATATATATATATATATATATATACTGTATATTTGATAAATTTACTAATTCAATGTAAATAGCTGCATATTTCTTTCTTAAGTACGTTGCTTGTATTCGGCATCTTCAGTTCACATTCTTGCCAGATTTTCCACGCTAGTTATTAATAGTATTCAATTAAAACGTATGTAATTTTTCTAGTAATTTAACTGTAACGAGAAGTAGTTAATTATTATTGTTACCAACTTTTGGCTATAAACTACACAGGTCTGCGAATGAGAAATTTGTAAGAGCAGTTTTCTTACTAATAGTTGATTTTATATAAATCAAATACTCTGATTTCGAATAAGGCATGCATTTTCCTATCACGTAAGGAATTTCTGCAATCTGGAAGGGAGATGCAGTTACATAAATAAATATTATTTATTGCAATTTACATTAGGTATCTATTTCGTTTTGCTATGCTAATTACAAATGCAAACAACTTTAAAGAGAAAGAAGGCTATTTAAATCAACCACATATACGTGTTTATCTAGACTGAGTTTTCTTGTGGTCTATACAATGCACCTTTTCTTTTATGTAATAATTGTAGCACCCATTTCAACATCCAACAGTAAGCATTCGTCATGCTGACGTCTCACCTTCAATGATAACTCGTTAGTTTTTAACCAAAATTAATTTGAATCAGTTTTAATAAAAACTACTTACATATGTAATATGAAATCAAGGACGTAGCCAAAGCTTAAAAACAGACGAGGCGAAAATTATATTTTGATATATAAAAATATAGTAAGTATATAAAACTAATGTTCTTAAAATCCTCAAAGATAATGCTTTTAGGCAGGAATGATGTCACAAAATTTGTCTCATTATATGGCTTTAAATTTGGTTCATTATATGATATTAAATTTGAAGCTTTTTTTAAAAAACTTGCTCACCTGGAGAAAAAGTCACGAATATCTGCTGATGCCGTTCTTTTCATTTTTCACCAATAAACAAATACTCAGGCAACAAAACATTGACAAGCAGATGGACATGTCTGTGCTTGCATTACAGAGTTACCAACTGAAACTTTCAGGAGCGCTAGACTTTTGCATAAAAAGCGCTAAAGAGCGCAGGATTTGTACAACTCTAAGTAAAATCGATTTTTTTTCTACTTAATAATTAATAATAATAATAAATTATTAATTATTTTATATATAATTTTATTAATTATAATTATAATTATTTATTATTAAAATAGTAATTAATAATATAATTTGTACGAGACATGTAAAATCCTATTTCTGCCAATTTCCTCAGATTTCCTTTGAAATTCATTTTCCTCACTGAGCCAAAATGTTCGTTAAGCCAGACGATGCGGCCGTCTCGTCTGCCTCAACGTGGTTACAGATATGGAAATATAACATTTTGTGAATTTCTGTATGTAATGTCGAAAACAATATTATTTTCGGAACCATCGTGCAAAATTACTATACAGGTAATACATTATTTCGATCAACAAAAACATCTACTAGTCACTCATTATTATGCATTCACATTCAGGGATAGCTGCAGACATGCCTCCTTTTACAATGTTTCAAATGTAAATTTAATTTCAAAGCGTTTTATCATGTAACATTGGAGGATATATTTTAAATATTTTTCCTACTGCCGCTAATCCATTATTTTTGACGATTACCTATTTTAATTTTTCATTCATTTATAACACAAATTTCATTATACGTGAATTTAAAACAGAAGCGTATTTATAACGCAGAATGTGTAGACGAAAACACGAAATAAGTTATAAAATTATTTTGTTGCGTTATATAGTTAATTTGCACCTTTTTAGCTAATATTCTTCAAATTACACTGTCACGAACATACAGTTTGGTCAGGCTTTTATTTTTGCAAACCCACTAAAGGCAAATGGTGGTTGACAGTGTAATAATTTAACTGTGGTAAATATCGGCAGCTTATTTAAAACGTTAGACACGAAATTAAGTCGGTTTATTGTAAATATTTGCAAATTATCATGAAAGTGAGGTGAGTTAGAACATTGAAAGTCTTTAATTTCTCTAAAAATGAAACCGTTTCTAAACCCCGAGCGACTCTTTGTTGAAAAGAGACTAAAAATTGTATGTAGTATGACACTATAGTATTATGTAATAGCCAAATTATTAGTCTAAATGTAGTCCTATATTTGTAGATAACTGCTAACTGAAACATAATATATATATATATATATATATATATATTATATATATATATATATATATATATTATTCGTGAAACAGAAAGGATTCGAACATTTAGAATGAAATTTCACTCAAAGCCTATCCTTAAAAACAATGCTTAACATTTAACATGCTAAAAAGTTTAAAATACTCACAAACTGGTAAAGGAGGTGAAGTGTTAACAAACTTTCCGCTGCGAAAATTGCATGGAGAATGAAGTCTACGAATAGAATATGGACTTAAATAGGTGCTTCTCACTGTGTTGCAATGCATAGATAGTTGCCGTATTTCGCCATAATTTCAATTCGGTGTGTATTTCATTATGCAATTTGTTTAATGTTACCAACAGAATTCATAGTTTGTTAATGAGAAAAACGAATGCTTTTTATATATCCAGTCATGTTTCTTTGCAACGATAAATTAAGGGCTCTTCCTTCAATGTACAGATGAGTATTACCGGCAACTTATATTCCAAACGTTTTGAAGCGTATTATAACGTATTATAATGTAATATAACGTTATGGGAAATTTCGCAAGCCCTGTCTGTTTGTATAATTCCGGAAAGTTGTTGAAAATGGGGGTTAGTAAACTAATGAAAATAAATTATATTAATTAGTGAAACTAATTGCTTGCAAGTAGTGTTTTAAAATTATAGAATGATCCTAAACAAATATATCTAATTTGCGGCTCTCCATCGCATTAGTCAAAACTCCGTTTTTTGTATTGTAATGT
The DNA here is from genome assembly GCA_023014485.1 of Bathynomus jamesi. Taxonomy (NCBI): domain Eukaryota; kingdom Metazoa; phylum Arthropoda; class Malacostraca; order Isopoda; family Cirolanidae; genus Bathynomus; species Bathynomus jamesi. The sequence goes on along the minus strand of JAJOZX010003368.1, from coordinate 27,929 downwards.
TCGTAGAAAACGGCTTTTGCAGCATTTAGTGTAGCACTATTATAAATGAGACTGATGATCCTATAATCATTGATCAATTTTCAATCTTGTATATTTCAATAATTTTAAAATAAACGTGTACTTATAGAGATATTATAAGCACACCGGACAAAAAATTAGTCACCCCTCTCAGAATGTACCTAATAACGTGTGACGGCGCCTCTGGCCTTGATAACCGCACGAATCCGGCGAGGCAGAGACTCTACGAGGTTGTGCATGTACTGAACATCGATTTGCTGCCACTCGTTCATCAGCCGGTCCCGAAGTTCCGCCAGAGTCCGTGGGTGTCTATTCCTGCGCTTCACTTTCTGTTTCCAGCCTGAACAACACCTTCGACGCATTCAGGATTAAAGGCTTCATTGGACCTGCGATGTACTCGTCGCCTCCCATCATTGGAGAACAAACAAAAACGGGACTCATCGGACCAAATTACACGTTTCCAATCTGCCGCAGTCCAGTTTTTGTGCCTCTGAGCCCATTTATAACGTGCCAATTTGTGACTTGCTGTTAACAGCGGCCTCTTCCGTGGTACCCTGCTCCAGATGTCCATCGCATGCAGTTCTCGTCGCAATGTCCGTTCGGAAATTGGTCGCTGGAGAACCTCATTGGTTTCTTGGAGCAATTGTTCTCTGGTTTGAAAACGATTTGCAGTTACTAGACGAGAAACATGGCGGCGGCCCCTATTGTCGAGAACTGTTTTCCGGCCACAGTTACGCCGTCGATTGTCAGTTGATTGCGAACTACACCACTCTTTGTAAACTCGCTGGACAGTACGCGTTGACACCAACAAATTGGGCTACTTCAGACATTTTGTGTCCGTGGGCTCTGCCAAACACGATGGCTCCTTTTTGCCACTGAGTAACGTCTGCCTCACGACCCATTTTGCAGACTATATCCAACACACACTTTGTTCTTCACCACCTCACGAAACAGATCTGATCCTGTGTGCTACGTCACCGCTACTTGTCACTTACACACCGGACAAAAAATTAGTCACCCCTAATAGCACCGATAGTAGGAAGTTCAAGGTCACACAGAGGGCGCTGATGTAGCATTGGTAAGTGACAAGTAGCGGTGACGTAGCACACAGGATCAGATCTGTTTCGTGAGGTGGTGAAGAAACAAAGTGTGTGTTGGATATAGTCTGCAAAATGGGTCGTGAGGCAGACGTTACTCAGTGGCAAAAAGGAGCCATCGTGTTTGGCAGAGCCCACGGACACAAAATGTCTGAAGTAGCCCAATTTGTTGGTGTGTCAACGCGTACTGTCCAGCGAGTTTACAAAGAGTGGTGTAGTTCGCAATCAACTGACAATCGACGGCGTAACTGTGGCCGGAAAACAATTCTCGACAATAGGGGCCGCTGCCATGTTTCTCGTCTAGTAACTGCAAATCGTTTTCAAACCAGAGAACAATTGCTCCAAGAAACCAATGAGGTTCTCCAGCGACCAATTTCCGAACGGACATTGCGACGAGAACTGCATGCGATGGACATCTGGAGCAGGGTACCACGGAAGAGGCCGCTGTTAACAGCAAGTCACAAATTGGCACGTTATAAATGGGCTCAGAGGCACAAAAACTGGACTGCGGCAGATTGGAAACGTGTAATTTGGTCCGATGAGTCCCGTTTTTGTTTGTTCTCCAATGATGGGAGGCGACGAGTACATCGCAGGTCCAATGAAGCCTTTAATCCTGAATGCGTCGAAGGTGTTGTTCAGGCTGGAAACAGAAAGTGAAGCGCAGGAATAGACACCCACGGACTCTGGCGGAACTTCAGGACCGGCTGATGAACGAGTGGCAGCAAATCGATGTTCAGTACATGCACAACCTCGTAGAGTCTCTGCCTCGCCGGATTCGTGCGGTTATCAAGGCCCAGAGGTACCGTCACACGTTATTAGGTACATTCTGAGAGGGGTGACTAATTTTTTGTCCGGTGTGCTTATCTTGAAATTACATAGGAACAATCCTGAACTATATATATATATATATATATATATATATATATGATAAACACAGACCGTGCATGGAACAAGGAACTCTTCTAGGATAATTAAATCCACTAAGTCCGAATAAGTAATATATATATATATATATATATATATATATATATATATATATATATGGGAAATAAGAGAACGAGACAGGCTGAACAAAGTGGGCATACGTTTAGATTAGTTTTGATTTTCGTCACTAGTGCTGTAAAGATAAAAATAAGAATTGTAAATGAAAATGAAAAGGTTTATTGGTAGACTATAGACCATATGACAAATAGTATTAATACAATGACAGTTCATATACTAAGGATAGAAATATACACATTCGATTAGAAATAATACTGTAATGTCGAAGTGGAGCTACAGACAGATGTTTTTGTACCAAGAAGTCCATAGCTTAGAGGGTAAATGGCAGGACTCGTGGATAGCTTGGATGAGCGGGTTGGTTGATTTTTTAATTCTTTGCATTAGACTGTAGTCTTATCTCCGGGAAGCTCGGGGCATTGCGGGTAGCAAGCATTTGCGAAGCTGTGCATCTCGGGGCTAATTTATGTAAGAGTCTAAAAGACCTGCTGCAGAGCAAATTTAGGATTCTGCCAGATCCTTTTTTATAATTTACCCACAGTTGCTGTCCGTATATATTACAGCAGAAAGTACGAAAGAGAGTGTCCTTAGCTTCATTTGTACAGATTCGAGAGTTCCTTATGGTCATATTCGCTTTAGCACACAGACTTCGAGATTGTTTTCTTATAACCGAGTCATCACTCAAGGAGCTGGTAATAGTTTGACCCAAATACTTAAACTCTTGTACTTCCTCAATTACTTCACCATTCATTTTAAACATTATATCAGATAGCTGATTACAGCTTTTAAGATGTAATTGTATAATCTTAGTTTTGTAAAGTTAAAAAGATTATCATGTTTCTGCGAATACACTTCGCAGACTTTTAGTAGCTGATCCATACCTTTAACACAGGAACTTATTATCACCATATCATCGGCTTAAACTAAGTTATTTATGCTTGTGTTATCTATACAACAACCCACTGTTGTCTCATCAAGTGATGCAATTAATCCGTAAATATACACATTAAACAGCATAGGGGAGAGCAAGGAACCTTGTCTCACCCCGCAGAAGGTGGCAAAACACTCGGATAGTACATTGCCCCACCTAACAGTGAAAGATTGGTGGGAATACCAAAAATTTCAATAAATTTAATATGTATATGGGAACCTTCCTGTCTTCTAGTTTTGCAAATAAAATATTGCGGCTCACCCTATCATCTGCATTACTTATATCTAGGAAACAGCTATAAATAGTTGAATTACTGTCGGTATATTTAGATATTGTTTCTTTAAATACATAGATACACAGATCAGTTGAGTGGACCTTTTAAAGCCAAACTGATTAGGAGATATCCATACGAAGTCATTTAATCGGAGTAACAAGAGTTTTTCTAGTAGTTTCGAGAAGCAGCAAGCGATATAGCCAAGTAATATCACCATCAAAGAATATTCTGTGTTAACTATATTACTAAGTATAACATATATGTAGTTTTCCGTGTCACAGTACTATATTGTTCCTTCATCCAATATTTCTAGGAAACGTTGGGTACCACAAACAATCAAGATATGGACGTCGATCAAAATTTACTTGACGCGAATGTACAACCTCGTGCAGTACCGAATCCAAGTCATCGATTACACCGGTCAGCATGAAAATCGATTTCTTTATTTTGAGTTGTGATTCTGAAGCAGTTCGCTGCGCTGAATTAAAAAATTCTACCAGTTTTTCTATCACTCACACTTTTAAAGTTATTAGAAAACAATTTTGGTGCGTTTTATAATTTTTTACCTTTTTTATCTTTAATTAATTTCGTTTTTTCATATTTTTCAGATAGATAATTCTAACATTACGTCTTTAAAATTTTAATAATGGCTTCTAGAGGATGTACCCATAGTCCAGACATATTTTGTTATATTTGTGGTCGGTATGTTGTTGTAAAACAGAGGACAAATGTAACGACCTTCATTAAGAGAGCTTATCATGCTTATTTTGGAATTAAATTAGGAGATCAAGACAAAAGTTCGGCTCCACACAAGGTTTGTCTTACGTGTGTTGCGGCACTAAGGAATTGGAGCAAAGGTAAAAAGAAAAGTTTGCCATTTGGGATCCCTATGGTATGGCGCGAGCCTAGAAACCATACCGACGACTGCTACTTCTGTTCTTGCAAAGTTAAAGGTTATAATGCAAAGAATAAAGAGAGCCTTCAATACCCAAGTCTTCCATCTGCAATAAGACCGGTACCCTATGGTCCAGAAGTTCCTATTCCCCACCCACCCGAGAGTCTGGATCAATACAATTCAGATTCTGATTCAACTCCAAATCCAGACAATGATGATGTTTATGAACAGCCAACAGCTGACCGAGATCCTCCTAAACCATTAACCCAAGCCGAACTAAATGACTTAGTCAGGGATTTGAATCTGCCTAAGGACTCTGCAGAACTTTTGGGGTCTAGATTGCAGGAGAACAATTTATTGGCATCCGACACATACTTCGCTTGGTACAGAAATCGTGAGAAAGACTTCGTGCCTTTTTTCGAAGAAGATGGTCCCTTGGTATTTTGCAAGGACATCACAGGATTAGTGTGCAAGCTAGGCATCGAATACCAAACCAGTGACTGGAGGTTGTTTATAGATTCCTCTAAAACCAGTCTAAAAGGAGTGTTACTGCACAACGGTAACAAATATGCATCAATCCCAGTGGCCCATTGTACTAATTTAAAAGAGACCTATGATAACATGAAACTGCTTCTGGAAAAAATTCAGTATCAAAATCACAGATGGATATTGTGTGGGGATCTCAAAGTCCTTTGCATGTTACTTGGGCAGCAATCAGGATCCACTAAGATGCCATGTTTCATCTGCGAATGGGATAGTCGAGCACGTGACCAGCACTGGAAAAGGAAAACTTGGCCTCCTAGAGAGAATCTTACCCCAGGATCAAAGAACATTTTACATGAACATCTAGTTGAACCAAATGAAATCCTCCTACCACCCTTGCACATTAAGTTAGGCTTGATGAAGCAGTATGTCAAAGCATTGAATAGAGAAGGTGAGTGTTTCAAGTACATTTGTTCAAAATATCCAAAGATTAGCTACGAGAAAATAAAGGAAGGTGTTTTTATAGGTCCTCAGATTAGAAAGTTATTGACAGACGATCATTTCCTGAAAACAATGACCAATAAAGAAAAAGAAGCATGGCTTGGTTTCAAAGATGTTGTTGAAAACTTCTTGGGAAACTACAAACGCCAAAATTATGAAAGACTGATGGAAAATATGCTTAAAATGTTTTGCGCCTTAGGCTGCAACATGAGCCTGAAAGTTCACTTCTTATTTTCGCATCTTGACCGTTTTCCCGAAAATCTCGATGTCAGTGAGGAGCAAGGGGAACGATTTCACCAGGACATCAAAACCATGGAAAGAAGGTATCAAGGAAGATGGCATACACATATGATGGCGGATTACTGGTGGTGTCTGCAACGAGATCAGCCTAACGCACAGCATAAGAAAACATCAAAGAAGCACCGGTTTAGTCGTCATTAGTCAGATCTACCTTCGTAGTCTTAAGTCTTTGGAATAAGTCCTGAAATGTTTGCAAGAAAAGAAGGTAAATATATTTTGTTTCTTTCAGTTATTTTTTCATTCTTTCATAAACAAGCAATATGCTTGTCCAAGAGCTAGGAGCTATTTAATTCTGCTTTAATTAGGTTTTACTCTATCACCTAAAGATTTCGTGCTACAAGGGGTGTTGTAATACCTCATCTGTCCTCAAATGTTAACCACCCATTGATGGGAGGGGAGAGAGTATTTTGCTGGGAACGGGACTGGTTGTTATATATATTTACCCTACATTATTATGTAAGCGTTACTGTAGTCTACAACAACAAAATTTATGGTTTAGCATGTGCAATCCAATGTTGGTCTCGATAAGATGGTTCACATTTGGGGATAAATGGGGGATTTATGACACACCCTGTAGTAAGAAAACCATACGTGATAGGGAAAAACTAACTATATTTTTGAGATCAGCGCACTCAAATTATATAGAATCACCAACTAGTTTGTAAAAATCGATCGACAAGTTTTCAAATGTGTACTGGTGTTATCAAATAAAAGGGAAATGTAAGCATGCTTTACTTTAGTAATATATATATAATAATATATATATTGTCGGATGCAGTGGTTAACAACAACTTGTAAGAACGATCAACGCATGTAGGATTCTGAAAGTACATTTATACACATCACGCATGTCCGATGTTTCGTAAATATTTGTGCAGGTTTGAAGGAGAGCAGCTTCAGTTCTATACAAACTTCTTATACACGGCTAGTTACGCAAAGAGCTGGTGCTGGCTCACCCATATACATTTAAATTCTTGTAGATATTCAGTGTTTCATTTCTTATTTTGGGTCTGATACTGGAAGAATGACCAGAGTTACCCTTACAGAGATGCATGTCCTTAACCTTGCAACATTGAAAGAACACTACGGTTCAGTAAGCGTAACTCGTCAGCTTTCAGGAGACGCATTAAGTCTTTAACAGAAGGAACTGATAGCCTTGTATTAGAGCCCTAGTCCAAAACGTCCATATTCACATCATGTATACTACATTCATCGCATGATTCAGTCACAAATCGCTGGTCGGCAGTATGGGCATCAAACTCCGCAGGATTTTCCAGAACCCTAATACATCACATCAACGTTGCCTAATCATAAAAGGTTGACAGATATATATATATAATATATATAAAATTTTACATATATATGTATAATTTTATATATACTGTATATATATATATATATATAATTATTTATATATATATATATATATATATATATATATATATATATAATTTATATATATATATATATAGACACACAGATATGTATGTGTGTATATATATAGTGATTTAACATCCTGCTACCACCTAGTCGAGATGTTCATGTTCCTCAGTCTGACTCATAAACTTTTACAACAATCGTGGTCTTTTCTCAAATTTTCAATTTGCTGAACACCACATCTCCTCCTCCAAACCTCATCCCTCACTGAAGCTCAGGTTCCTGCGATGACAGCCAGCAACATCAGTTCTATAACCTCTTACATTCACTCTACTCAGATTCATTCCAATGGTGGATGATGCTTATATGTACGCAATAACCTAACTTGTTCACGTATTCCCGAACCCCGAATTATATACCCTCTGACTACGGCCTACAATTCATTATCAAACTAAATACACCTGCGCTGTTTCCCTTTCTCCTAATTCTACTGCCTATCTAAATTTCTTTAACTACCGTACTTCCAAAGTGGAATACATTCTATTCCGCTCTCCATTGCTGAAATTTTCATTTTAGGAGATTTCAATGTTTACCAATACCTTTGGCTTTCCTGAATGACCATGAGCTAATTGTTCTATTTCATCACACTCTTTCAGGCATCTACCTAAGAACCTCTTCAACAACTCTATCTCCTCTTTTTTCCCTCCTCTATTCCGCCCGACGGCTCAGCAGCCGGATCTTCTCCTGACAACGCTAAACTCTTCGCTTAAACTTTCACTTCCACCTCAACCATGGATGATTCCGATGCTGTTCCTCCATCTCCTCCTCCCTCTGACTTTACCATGTCTGAAATTAGAATCGCTTCCAAAAATGTTCTCTCTGTCCCATCTGGGAACCATCTCTTGGACGGTGTATGGACCTGATGGGGCTCCTCCTGTTATTCTTGCGCATCAATGCCAACATCCCGACAGGCAAACGCCTACGTTTTTGCTTATCATCTTGTACTTTACCTCCCTGCTAAAAGTTTGCTTTCATTCAACCTGTCCCAGGAGGGCTAACCGCCCTAAACCCTTCAGTCAAAATGTTTTGATTTCTTGCCTATCTAAAAATTTTTAAACTAACCTTAATAGGAAGAATCTTAACCACCTCTCTTCTCACAATATTCCTTAATATCGTCAGTACGGGGACCCAATGGTAATTCTAACGATGATCTTCCTGCATATCGCCCTCAATCATGGTCTTCCTCCTTTCAGGATTTCGGTGAAACTCGTGCTATTGCGCTAGATATATCGAAAACTTTTAATAGATTGTAGAACAAATTTCTAATATCCAAATTGCTAACCTGTGGATTTTATCCTACTATGTCTTCACCTCTAATTCTCCCTCTAGCCACCCTATAGCAGCGATTGTAGATGGCTTCTATTCTTCTCCTAACGCTATCAACAGATGTGCTCCTCAGGGACTCTGCTCTGTCAGCCAATCTTTTCCTTTTATTTATTAATGATTTTTAATTCGCCCTTCCTATCCTATTCGGTCCTATGCCAATGGCCCCACACTTTACTTCTCAGCCAGCTCCCCAGAGCTTCCTTCTCAACATTCGCACTATGATCCGTGTAGGACGACTATGGAGCACCTGACTTCTGGACTTTCTGTTATCTCTGATTGGGTCAGAGAATACATTGCGACTTTCACTGGTTCAAAATTCGGTTCCTCCGTCTATCTACTCGTCACAATCTTCAACAGGATTATAACCTTGTCTTCAACAATATACACCTCAGTCTTTTCCCTTCACTTATCAACCCGACATTTCCTTTCTCGCGATCTTTCCTGTAAGATCGCATATACTATCTTTCCAAAACATCTTCTAAGGGGCTAGGCGCAATGTACTGCCTTACAGTTTCTTAGCCCTCGATCAGTTGGTGCCTCTGTGCAGGACCTTATCCGTCTCTGTATGAAATACGCTTGGGGGCTTTTCGTGGGCAATCGCCGAAGGCTCCTCCTTCCTGCATAAAAACAAAACAAAACAAAAAAGAGTATTTTTAAGCACTTACCCACATGAATGTAATTCTTGCCTCATATTATGGATTCATCACCTTTACACATACTGTAAATACTTCAGCAGCACGGTGCTGGGTTCAATACCTTTGCTTTACTCCATAGGCTTACCTACAGTATATTCCTCAAACTCTTGAAGCAGTTTTAATGTTTCTTGATAAAAATATCTTAACTAGTCAAAATGATTTGAAGGCATAATACATTTTGGAAAAAAAATAAAAAAATAATAATAATATATATATATATATATATATATATATATATATATATATATAAGATATATATATATATATATACAGGGTGGGCGGAAAGTAGCTCCCTATTTTGGATTGGTAAAAAAATACATATATTATCCATTTATTTCAGAAGAAATAATATGAAAAGGTAGGCATACATGGTAGGTTTTCTTAAAATTCAAGTGGGCTCCAACTCTTTCCACCAGCTTCTGGAGCGCCCAGGAATGGCGTCCACTGACTTTAGCAGGAACTCCGGCGGGATGGAGGACATGACTTCCCGAATTCGGTCCTCCAGTTCTTCCAATGTCCTCGGTTTGGTGCGGTAGACTTCTTCCTTTACCCACCCCCAAAGAAAGAAGTCGCACGGTGACAAGTCGGGGCTCCTGGCTGGCCATTGATTTGGACCACGACGACCCATCCAACGCCCAGGGAAGTGGGCATCCAGCCACTCACGGAACAAGAGCGAAGTGCGGAGGGGCGCCATCTTGCATAATATCAGATCGTCGATGTTCTCCCATGTGCTGACAACCGGCCAGACCTCGTTTCGCACATAGCAAGGTACCGCTCAGCATTCATGGTGTTGCGCAGAAGGAACGGGCCCACAACCTGATCTGAGGTCATACCACACCACACCGTTACACTGAACCGATTCTGCCGTTTTTCAGCGGTAACCGTGCGACTTCTTTCTTTGGGGGTGGGTAAAGGAAGAAGTCTACCGCACCAAACCGAGGACATTGGAAGAACTGGAGGACCGAATTCGGGAAATCATGTCCTCCATCCCGCCGGAGTTCCTGCTAAAGTCAGTGGACGCCATTCCTGGGCGGCTCCAGAAGCTGGTGGAAAGAGTTGGAGCCCACATTGAATTTTAGAGAAAACCTACCATGTATGCCTACCTTTTCATATTATTTCTTCTGAAATAAATGGATAATATACGTATTTTTTACCAATCCAAAATAGGGAGCTACTTTCCGCCCACCCTGTATATATATATATATATAAGAAACATGTACAGAATTTGAAAATGATGCAACTTTTCATCAATGAATCTACAGGCCTTAATAAATCTACTAAGCATAAACATAGCTCTGATAAACCTTGTGGAGATACTTATAATACATGTTGATAGCTTTGTAAACTTAATTTTTCTAGAGAATCTAACTATTGTGTAGTTTGTTTTTAAGAAGCTCGTATTCAGCAATTTTCTCTTCTTTTCCAGGGCATCGTGTGACGAGTCGTTTAAAAGATCCCGAAATGCATTACCACCAACATGCTCAAGTGGCGGTAAGTGGGATCGAAAGAATAAACAGGGGCCCTTTGACTCTACTATTGAGGTAACCCCTCAAGCAACCATCCAAGACCTCTACACCTCCGCAGGCATTAAAAGATCTAGGCATGTTGAAGATCAATCTTCTGCCACATGCGGTATGGAAGCTAAACGAACAAGGTACAGCATATCGTTCAGCTCTGAGGACAAATATCCGTTGCCGACAAACTCATTGTCGGGGGAGCCAAATGAACAATGTCCTGAAAACCTCCAGCCTTACACGTCACCTGCAACATTCCAAGCCCCTTCAAGGGCTACCGCTAGCCATACAGAGAGAATGATCTATCATTCAACCAACGGTGTATCTCTTACCTTAATGCAAAATGCGAGTAATACCCATACACTTTCTAGAAGTAGCTACAACGTCAGAATTGACCCCCGAGTCGCATATTCGAAGGGCTTCGAACAAGGACTCTCCAGCGTAGTTCGGTGTGTCATCGCATATGCTCTTCAGAACAATAATGATCGGGAGACCCGAGTAAGGTTGGCATTTGGGATTGAGCCAAATAGCGGGGATAGCGATCAGTTCTGGATAGTAATACCTTACAGAAACCTGGCGGCAGAAGATGTTGACTACATCCTTTCGCGTTTTGCACAAGCCTCTCAAAGTGGATCAAAGTTTAGCCTGGAAAATTTCACGGTTGAAATTGACCACGTGTTCCGTGTTGTGGGTCATAGTGCCACACCTTATACTCTTAACTTCAATTGTCAGGCTATTTATAGACAGCATATAAACGTCGATCGTGGTTGCGGCTTTATAGCAGTGGCCTTAGCACGTATGTTTACTGTACTAAATACACGAGCCAAAAAAATTTGGTTGCCTACGGTAGTGGAACATGCCCGTAAACTAGCTGTAGACTGTAAACTTGAGTTTGACTGTAATATGGGTCCTGAAGAGTTGACGAAGGTAGAAGAACAGATGAAAGTTAGGATTGCCGTGTTTGGCGTGGATCAAGATGGTAGAACAACGTATGTTTTTAAAAGCAGTGTGAGAGATCGTACAAGGCCCCTACTTGTTTTAGGGATGGTGGGAACAACTTACCTTCCTATTAGACGCATCAGAGATCTTTACGTAAACTATGATAAAAGTCGAAAATATGGACGACAGCACGATTTGTGTAAGGGCTGTCTCGAGTTTACAAACGATCTGTTGATACATTGTAAGGAATGCCACATGGTATGTGTGCAGTGTAAAAGCCCCAAATACGAAAGTCGTGTAGTTGACGCTGAGAAGCGCGACTGTAATGTATGTAAGCGCGTGTTTTTCAATAACATCTGTTTTGATCACCATAAATCGAATAGCACGTGCAGGAAAATGAGGATTTGTGAGTGTGGTATGTTTCACACAATGGATAATTGGGGGAATTTCAAGCATAAATGTGATGAAATTCACTGTTCTACATGCCATGAGAAATATAAGGCAGTTGATATATATATATATATATATATATAATATAGTAGTATGGGTGCGTTTGGGTAGAGGAAGTTGAGGTGCTCTGAAATACTGCCCCTGGAGGGGCCCCCCTCTTACTTAAGTTCCTAACCCATTTATGGGGTCTCATCGGCCTTAATGAAGGGCATTTTCGCCTTGATAGACCCCTGCGGGGCCCCATCCTCCTTTAAGAAATTAAATTAAAAAAAATAAAATTTAAAAAAATAAAATTTAAAAAAATAAATTTCAAAAAATTTAATTTCAAAAAATTTAATTTAAAAAATCAAATTTAAAAAAGGATTCGTCTTCACCTTCCTTCAAAAAAAAAAAAGGAATCGTCTTCACCTTCCTTCAAAAAAAAAAAAAAGGATTCGTCTTCACATTCCTTAAAAAAAAGAGGTTCATCATAACCTTCTTTCACGAGAAAAATCCATCTGTCCTGTGGGGTTCTTTCATGAGACAAAAACAAACAAACATTCGAGTACTTTTTGTTCCGACGTGTTCGCGGTCCCCGTTAGTTTTATCTGCAGGGGGATCAAACATTCTCACACACCCGACTTATATATATATATATATATATATATATATATATATATTATATATATATATAACGTTAATAGCCGTACCACAATTAAAATAGTGTCGAGTTCCGCAATAGATTATTTACATATTTACTGAGGCGTCCTACCACTGTGTTTTATCCACAACAATATATAGTTCATGTATCACAGAGAAATACGCAATAAAGGGGCAAAAAATATAGAGAACAATGAACGCAATATGCGTAAAAGATTAGTTGTTCTGACCGAAGCATCGCTTAAGATAATCTAGGAGAGCATCTTCACTAGGTTTTCACATCATCTATAGTTCATGTTTTAAAAACTGTTTACCTATGAACATTTAATGCTTGACAATCATGAAACCTAAAAACAATTTGATTGCAGAAATGTAGGATGAACTCAGAATATTGATCTCAAATTAGTGGGTAAGCATTTTAATTCTGATGAAACTAAACGTATGTCATTCAAGCGTATAGTTAATTTGTGGGGCTGGAATGTCACTAACATACTTCAAAGTAATTCAATCGGAACCTTTTAAAAAGGCCAGCTGTTTATTTTGTCTTAAATCTCCTTTGGAAAACATTTTTACCGCATAAGAGTATTGTTGAATTTCACTCGGAACCAGGTCTCTTTACTCTTAAATTTTCGCTTTATCTTTAAAGTTCTCTATTTCTTCCCAATTTCTCTCCTATGCTATGCTTTAAAACTTTCATTTACATTCTTAATTTTCGTACATCTTTTACCAGAGCTTCCTAAACAAACATTATCGTATAAGTCGTTGTTTGTAGCCTTTTGTATCCGTTGTTATATTACATATTCTTATCATTTGTTTTCGTTTGTGCAATAACTTCAGTAAAATAGCGACATTGTAATGAGCTAGAAGATTTCAACACGCGACACATCGGCACATGTATAGGCTTCAACTGAAATTTGACTATGAGAAGATAAGCAACCATCTTATTCATGTAGGCATATTTTAACTTTTCATACTAGGCGAATGTATACTTAACAAGGTCTTCAAACGCTTGCAGGAAGATTAAACTTGATTATAAATGTCTTAAAATAATATTGGATGCTTAGCGTCATTACTACCGACTGTGGAAAACATCATGCGCCTATATGGATCTGTAGGTACTTATTTGAATGATATGTATTGCACAGAGGGACGATGGTGTCTGCAATATGAACCCTTTCTATCCCAAATTATTGTTTCGAACTAAAAAACGATTTTAACAATTAAACATGTTAAAATAGGTATGGAAACGAAACTTTGCTTAGAAATAATTAATTACACTAGAAGTTATATGGCTCCATTGATGATATCATGTAATAAGAGACACTAACACAACTTTGGTACTTTGAAAGGCACAAATAACAATATTTGGCCTTTGCTAAACACAAGGGTGGACCATAGTGCTTTGATTCATTAAGGTAGTTTTGGCTTTTGTTAAACGTAATGGGGTATCACACTTTCTGCATTATAGACGACAGTACCCCTTCATATAGTTTCTGCACCTCTTTTTGGGTTCTAAATGTTCAGGGCAATGTCCAAAACTACCAGATGTTGCTATACAATTAATTTTTATACTCATTGCCATAAACCACCATTGAATCTAGTCTGAGGAAAATACATACAGTTTTTGTTGATGGCGCCATGTGGATTCGCTGGCACACAAAGGGAATATTACTGAGACTAAGTTTACGTCATTAATAAGCTGTGGAGAAAAATACCGTGCATTATTAATGACAGGTGTGTAAATATACAACTTTTATTTCCAATAACTAAAATAATGAAGGTTGTTAGAATGAAAAGCAATCTAATACAAAACAAGAAATTTATTATCAGTACAAATACTATACACAGAAAATGGTTAAATATGCATGGCAAACAGTGGTGCAAAGAACATATAATAAAAAGGTGTAACAGGCACATACATAGTTTAAATACGGGTAAGCATTACAAGGTAAGCATCTAGTCGATACAGTACCCAAAGGGTACGGTATCATAGGTACCAGGTACCTGGTAACGTTTCCTATAGGTGTTACGGCACACTTTTGTACCCCTAAGCTCCTTTACACCCCCTAATTTCTGTGCTCTGAAGTTGTGAGTTCCCACAACCAGGTGTGGCGGGCGGTCACCCTCATCATCTTCCAAGCTCACTAGTTCCTTCATCGAGTCAAAGTTAACAACCCGCCGATTCGCATGGTTAAGCGTGATACCCTTCGCCTGGACGATATACTTCGTATCATCCCCTATCCTCACCCGTACCCCGAAAGTTTTTGGTCCTGTTGAGACAAAAGAGTCGGCGTATGCGATGTCTCCATACTCATCCTTGATCTCGTCAGTTAGCTCACCGAGGAACTCCCCAATAGCGGGCATGTATTCACCCTCCCTCTCTGTGAATATCACACTGTCTGTATCAGCGTACAATACCCTCCGTCCAAGAGAATGTAATAGGCCCCAAAGTTTGATACGTGCGTATGCCGTTGTGAAGCTGGCTACAGGTATGTTTGTAACCCTTGAGGTATCTGTGGCCAATTCGGTTCGGTTGTACCTTATTATATAAGTATTACCTACATTCACGATTTTCATGACCTCTTTATCGGGCGCGTTGGCGTAATCCCAAACTTCACTATAACTTTGCGCCAAATGAACGTTCCCTTTGCCGGTATTCTGCGCAAATTTTCACCAAAGACTGTTTAGGCACAACTTTGCACTAAAGCGCTTGCCTGGGTTCTTTGCAATTTGGGTACGATCAAGCTGTATCCCTTCACGGTCACGGTAACGCTGTATATAGGCCGACTTTTCATCTTCGGTATCAACCCCTCGAGGGTAGCCTGATGCTTCGACCTTATCTTTCAAAAATGCGTTTATATACGGTTTGAAAAGGTTGGGTAGCTTCTGAAACCTCCACACCTCATATATCTTCATTATTCTATACCCATGGCGAACGGCTAGGTCCAGTTCAGGGCTTGTGTATACACCTCTGATCTTGCGCTGGTGGGGTGTATGTTCACAATCGCCATGAGTTTGTGGCCTATAACAACAGGCAAGATAGGCATCCATAAATCGCGAGGGGGGAGCACGTCTACGAAAGAGAGTCCAAAGTAGAGGTCATTCAAGTTGGCCGAAAAATCCTCGATGGTTGGCATGGCGGGCCCCACTAGTTTTTCAGGTGCACCTACTGGGTACGGATTGTTCTTCATCACGTAGGGGTATAAAGAACAGAAGTCGTAGTAATGGAGCTTCACACCCTCCGTAGGTGGAAAGTATAGCTTCAAGGGGTTTGTACGCCCGCCGAACAAGCTATCACCGCATTTGAGGGGGTCTACCACCATTGAACGTTTGATGGCTCTTATTTCTTCGCGGTACAGGGCATCTGTTTCCTTCCTTGCATCATACTCATGCTCCCACAAGACTTTGTGAGTGAACTGGGAGCCTATAAGTTGATCGCGGGTGCGCGTCCACTCAAAACAGTCGGCAGGAGATCTACCGTGGATATCTCCTGCGATTCCACACTCAGGACGGGGGCAACCATGCCACCAGCAACCGTTAAAGGAGTACACAGTCTTCTCACCAGTAGCAAGGTTTTCGCTTAGACCATCCACCCGAAAAACACGGCCATTGATCTTAATGGGTACTTACCCCGTGTTGCGTGCGTGCTTTATGTATACACCTGTCTGCTGTTGTAGGTGTATGAGCCAGTAAATAGCCTTGTACCCATAACTGCGGGGATTGTTTCTGTGAATAATGGCTAAGGTGTCTTTAGGCATGAAGTTATTCTTGAACACCGTAAAACATAATGAGGCGATGGTGGTTGCGACTTGCAACGGATCGTATTTGAAACGACATATGTACATCCTTCTAAAGGCTTGAAAGCATACTCTAAGCACGCGCACATCATTCACGCAATAACGCTCACATTCATCAGCTATATTATAACGATTACGTTCATTAAAACTGTTGTAGTATCGGTCAAAATCTTCACGCTCACTATCATCCATGTTGGTGTAGTTAAAATAGTGCTTAGGGGGTGGTGCGCCGACATAATTTAAAGTTTCGCTAGTGAGGAATGTGTAAGGAAAATACTCTTTTGAAACTTCAGAGACAACGCCCATGACCTTGGGTAGTTTTGCCAATTTACATGGAGAGAACAGCACTCATCACAGATAGTCTGGCTTACAAGTAGATGCGGGATAACCTCTTTGGTCTCAGCATTCGTATATGTTTCTATATCGTAATACACAGTTATACAATGTCTATTTTTAGGCTTAGCATCTTTCATATAACATACATGTTTTACCCATATATATATATATATATATATACAGCGTGTCCCAAAGAAATGTATACCCACTTTGTTCGATAATACCAGCTATGAGGATAATAAATACATTACTTTTTATATGTTTTTTAATAAAGAATTTTCTCCTGAATCTAAATATGTAATTACTTTTATTAAAAATGAAAAACAAAAAAGTTACAGATGTTTAAATTATAATTATTATTTTCGAGACTTCATGTGCGATATTTTCTAATATTTTTGCACGTATACGAGATAAGTTTGAAACCGACGGCACTGTGCAAAACTTACAAAAACAACGTTCTGGAAGACGTCGAACATCTTAGATAAAGTGTCATTTAACCATGGAATTTGTAAATTTTTTGAATTAACTAATAATTACAACATTTATGCTTCAATATCAACACTAAACATAAGTATCTCAAAACAGTCGGTTAAAATATTAGAAAATATTGCACATGAAGTCTCGAAAATAATAATTATAATTTAAACATCTGTTACTTTTTTGTTCTTCAATTTTTAATAAAATTAATTACATATTTAGATTCAGGAGAAATTCTTTATTAAAAAACATATAAAAAGAATTATTTATTATCCTCATAGCTGGTATTATCGAACAAAGTGGGTATACATTTCTTTGGGACACGCTGTATATATATATATATATATATATATATATATATATATATATATATATATATATATATATATATATATATATATATATATTAACGATTTAGATGTCGTGTAGTTAGTCGAGTTTCAAAGTTTGCTGATGAAACGAAGTTAGTTGGGTGATAAATGACGAAGATAGAGGTAAAATCTAGGGAGATGTAAATAAAATCATACGTTGGTCGGTCACATAGTAAATGAGATTTAGCGTCGATAAGTGCAAAATTTTACATATTGATTCGCGTAACGGTAATTTGCGTAAAGTTTGTCATAGTCGAATAGGCAGATGGCGTTTTTGTGGTGAACCTTTCATTTAAGGTTGTATAAGCTTTTTCAGCAGTTTTGTGTTCTAAAATACGTGTAGAACTGAAAATCAATGGGTGCCACTGTGGCGCCCTTGAACATTTCTCTGTACAACTAGTAGTATGACCTCAAAATGTTAAAGTGCGATTACAATGCAACACGCAAACATTGCATGAAACATTGCATCTTTATACTTGCAACACTGCATGTAACATGCTGAATGTTTTCACCCCCAACCCCACTCCAAATTTATATATATATATATATATATATATATATATATAATATATATATATATCTGTGGGGTTTGATCTCCAAGGGTTAACTTATATATATATATACTATATATATATATATATATGTATGTATCCATGTATAGCAATCGCAGGCCCACAAACTATTCTTATATATAATATATATATATATATATAGTATATTAATATATACTATATAAATAATATATATATATATATTTAGGAGAAATCCAATGACAAGGAGAAATGTAAATGCCATGAAAAGTCTCTTTAATGCGCAACGTTTCGAGCAATACGCTCATCTCAGGCTGTTTAATAACTATGTGAAATTAAAATCAATATTGAATGAAAAACAAAACAGAAAATTTCTATAACCTATTCGTAAGACAAATTTTAAAAGACTGAGAAAAGAGGGTTAAATTCTAAGTTATACAGATTTACATATAAATTAAGAATTATTTTTAAATACATATAGTAAATGTGAAATTAATACACTGGAAAAATTAACAATAGTACACAGGAATAATGGAACTAGCTACCTTACACAGCAGTATCCGAGGCTGAGACTAATTTGAGCAGAGACAGGAACGGGAACACGAGAGATGGCGAGGCGATTGGGAAGGAGGGATTATAAGGAATTGGGGAAGGAGGAGGGATCATAGCAAATTGAGAGGGACGGCTGATGAGTCAACATTCAGACTATGGGGACAATGCTTTAATGAAAAGCGATTCTAAATTCTTAGTGAGTTGGGACAAGTATTACAACCAAGAATTTTAAAATTGTCTAAAGTGACATCAATTTTACATTTAATCTGTGTTCACGAATACTCGAGCTTCTTTTTTTTAAAATTTTACCTGTTCGGCCACTTATTCCCATAGGCGAATAAAATCTAGCCCTGAGAGAGCGAACAGTGCTGCGCGATGTAATTCCCAAGGAGACACCTGGGGCAGGTAAATAAATATACAACACCGCTACGCAACGAGTCAGGGGTTCGATCCTTCGCTGAGAAAAAGCTACCTAAAGACGTTTTTATTTATAAATATTATGCGGAAATCAGTATGATAAAAAAATTTCCTAACAATTTTGTAAATTTAAGCTTAAATTCCTTATTCAAAGGACCCATTTCAGGTACCAAGAAATATTTATATCCTTCGGCACTGTAATACATGGAAGTTGAGGGCTATAAACATTATTTAAGAAGGATCTAATTAGTTTGTCTACATATTGAACAGGAAAACTATTATTAGTTAAGTATGATCTTAGATTATTAAATTCATCATTAAGTAAGGTAAAATTAGAGGTCAAATTAATTTACAAAATTAATTTACAAAATTGTTAAGGAAATTTTTTTATCATACTGATTTCCGCATCATATTTATAAATAAATAAACGTCTTTAGGTAGCTTTTTCTCAGCGAAGGATCGAACCCTGACTCGTTGCGTAGCGGTGTGTGTATATTTATTTACCTGCCCAGGTGTCTCCTTGGAATTACATCGGCAGCACTGTTCGCTCTCTCAGGGCTAGATTTTATTCGCATATGGGAATAAGTGGCCGAACAGGTAAAATTTTAAAAACTAAAGAAGCCTCGAGTATTCGTGAACACAGCATTAAATGTAAAATTGATGTCACTTTAGACAATTTAAAATTCTTGGTTGTAATACTTGTCCCAACTCACTAAGAATTTTAGAATCGCTTTTCATTAAAGCATTGTCCCCTAGTCTGAATGTTGACTCATCAGCCGTCCCTCTCAATTTGCTATGATCCTCTCCTCCTTCCCAATTCCTTATAATCCCTCCTTCCCCAATCGCCCTCGCCATCTCTCGTGTTTCCCGTTCCTGTCTCTGCTCAAATTAGTCAGCCTCGGATACTGCTGTGTAAGGTAGCTAGTTCCATTATTCCTGTGTACTATGTTAATTTTTCAGTGTATTAATTTCCATTTACTATATGTATTTAAAAATAACTTCTTAATTTTATATGTAAATCTGTATAACTTAGAATTTAACCCTCTTTTCTCAGTCTTTTAAAATTTGTCTTTACGAATAGGTTATAGGAATTTTCTGTTTTGTTTTTCATTCAATATTGATTTTAATTTCACATTGTTATTAAACAGCTGAAGATGAGCGTATTGCTCGAAACGTTGCGCATTAAAGAAGACTTTTCATGGCATTACATTTCTCCTTGTCATTGGATTTCTCCTAAATATTAAATTGAAGCTCTGTAGAAGCAACCGCATGATATATATAATATATAATATATATGATGAATAAAACCACGAAGGAAAGGAAACAGAATGGTGCTCAAGCGCTTTCATCTAATGACATCCTCAGGAACACTGAAGTACATAAATAAGTTACAGCCTATATATAGGTTACAGGAAAAAAAATATATATAATATATAATTTTATATATACAA
>JAJOZX010003368.1:0-5000 GCA_023014485.1 Bathynomus jamesi | reverse complement strand
ATTCCCTCTCCTCTGCTGGAACCTGAATATTAAAGTATATTAAATAGCGGATCTAAAATAAGAGATAAAATACTGAAAAAAATTGATTATAATTTCTATACCAGTGGGGGGGGGGGAGGAAGATTAGAGGAGGAAAATGCAGATATTTTTCAATTACAAGCATTAAATTTCCTTCCATTTAAAAGGCACCTAATCGCACTAAGTTAGGCCAGTTAAAAGTTAAAAAAATAATAGCATTACTTTCTTACTGGGAGGACAAGTGCAGATTATGTGCTGTGTTTGACAATTTTCTTTCTTGCACTTCACAGCATTGTCATCACAGGGACGAACAGGTAGCTTACAGGTGCAAGCAGAAATGTCAAAAAGTTTATCCAGCTTTTCCTCCAGATTCTGCTCCTGGACTGTAGAAAGAGATTTCCTGTTTATCTCTTTTGCTTTCTTGAAGCACACTTTATCCACCAATTTCACTACATAATATTCCTCATAGAGGGGCAGCCGCGGGTTCACTGCCTGCCAAATCTCAATCACATCCTTTGCTATCATTTTAGCAATATCATAGTCTTTCAAGTCCGGATGGCTGTTTGGGAGGAAATAACTGTACTGAATAACTTGGCGGAGAGTAGGAGGCTCTGTTTTATCCAAAGGGGAAGGCTGGCCACTGAATTTTTTGGGTCTATCACTTCGAGTTAACCCTGCAGACTTCCGTTTTTTACCCATTTTTATGAAATATCTGAAAATAAACACAATTAAATGAACGCATCATAAAATAACTTAATTTAATACACATTTTATAGGTAAATATCATTAACAATACAAAATAATACACTAATAAACATCTATAATGCATTTACAATAAGTTTCAAGCATCGTTTTGTTAAAAAAGCCGAATTTTAATTGATTAATTTGATGAAGTAAGGTCCGATATTTTGTTTGTTTACATTGCGCGAATGCCGCGCGCGCGATTTTACGCGTAAAATTCGGCAATTTTACAACTTAAAAATAATTAACAATCCTCAAAAAATACAATCATTTTCACAAATATGAGTTGGTGCAACGTTTTTTATGCATTAATACCTTTCTATCTAGACTAGTCCAAGATCACAGTTCCAAAATCAACCTACCCTAATATACGTATCAAAACAAAAATTAATACAGCCAAAACAAAAGAATTCTATATACAAAAAATACACAAGTCATGTTAATTATATATACAGGGTCTGTTAAAAAAAACTAAGCCAATTTGAAATCTCTATAAAATGCACAATTTGATAGAGATTTCAAATATTTTTTTACACTAAATAAATAAAAGACTCATAAATAATCTCTGATAACACTAGGCAACAAAGATTTTGTTACAGAAGACCAAATAGGTGCTCCTAGCTAATTTCGATGCTGATTTCAAATCTATAATTAGATTTTTTCTATCACGTCTAGATTTTGTGTAAAATGCAAATCACCATTTAGTAAATTTTCTACCACGTCCAGATTTTGGTTTTAATCGGCTTAATGCCAGTAATATGAAACTTGCTTTTCAAGGTTAAAGCAAATTTTTTTTGCCAACTATATACAATTCGAACAATTTTGATAAATAAAATTTATCCCGAGTCGCTACGTGACAGTCAAGCAGAACGGTTGTTGAAGCTCTCTGCTGATGAGCAAGTGACAGGTTGTGGTGACTTGTGTGTTTTTTATAGCATTTGTTTGTACTACGGTGTGTATTTCTTTTATTTTGCACATCGTAATAATTACTTTCTACGTTTTTTCAGATATTGTATGGTAATTCAAAATGGCATCAAATAGACGTGCTTGTGTAAATCACCCAGACAACTTCTGCTTTGTCTGTGGACAATATACACCTAAGGCACAACGTAGAAACATAACAACAAAGATTAAACTTGCCTACAAGTGTTATTTTGACTGTAAGTTAGGAGACCAACAGAGGGACTGGGCACCACATATTTGCTGTGCACAGTGCAATGCAATGTTAATAGCTTGGATGAATGGTAAAAGAAAAGCTATGCCGTTCTCAGTCCCCATGGTTTGGCGTGAGCCAAAAAATCACTTCAATGATTGTTATTTTTGTTTGACAAAGCTTGCTGGTTTCACAAAGAAAAACAAATCAAAGATCACGTACCCAAACTGCGAATCAGCAATGAAACCAGTACCACATGATGAAACAAATCCACCACCAGTTCCACCAGCAACGATAACAGACAGCAGTTCATCTGAAGATTCTGCTAGTGATATAGAAACAGGGAAAGATGGCTATATGTTCCAGATGCAAATATTTCCCCACATTTGTTAAGTCAAGCGGGAGTTAAATGACTTGGTGCGCGATTTGGAATTACAAAAGAAAAGGCAGAGTTGCTTGGTTCAAGACTTCAAGAATTTAATCTTCTCCAACCAAACACCAAAGTTTCCATGTTCCCGCCATCGCCATTTGCAGTTTTCATCATTTTACTTACAGGAGAAAACGTTTGTTTCTGCCACGATATCAGTGGTCTGATGCAAGGGATTTCTGTCGCTATGATCCAAAAGAATGGAGACTGTTCATTGACTCTAGTAAGCTAGCCTTAAAGCTGTATTACTGCAGCAACGGCAATGAAAAACCTTCATACCTGTAGCACATGCCATCTGGCCTTAATGAGACTTATGAATCGATGAAACTGGCTGCTAAGACTCATCAAATATAAGGACCATATGGAATATTGTGGCGACCTTAAAGTTGTATCATTACTACAAAAAAACATGATTGGCCATCTAGAACTGAACATGTTGTTGGTAAATACAATGTGAAACACCCAGCCTTATTGACCCTCAGAAAGTACATCTTCCACCACTTCACATTAAACTTGCCTTATGAAAAATTTCGTGAAGGGTATGGATCATCAAGGTAGTGGTTTCCAATATTTAAAGGATAAATTCAAAGGAATATTGACAGATGCTAAGCTAGAAGCTGGAGTTTTCACTGGACCACAGATCCGCAGTGTCATCCACGACTCATCGTTTCCATCTAACCTAAATGAAAATGAACTAGGAGCATGGACATCTTTCGTTGAAGTTGTCAAAAATTTTCTGGAAACCACAAAGCTGAACACCACCATAACTCGTAGAAAACATGCTTAAATCTTATGAAATAATGGGATGCAGAATGTCTTTGAAAATTCATTTTTTACATTCTCATCTTGCTTCTTCCCGCCAACCTTGGGGCTGTAAGTGACGAGCATGGTGAGCGCTTCCACCACAGATCTCAGTTATGGAAACAGATACCAAGGTAATTTCAACCCAATATAATGGTAGATTATTGTTGGTTCCTGCAGAAGGAGAGCTCGTCATCCTACAAGCGACAAAGGAAGAGGACACACCAAAGTTTCACTTAAGAACAGGAATTTGCCTTTCAGTAGTAACAACAAAATACTAACGCGCTTTGGGTGGATGGTTGGGCGCAGGGGTGGTAACTCCGCCAGCGGAAATTCCGCTCTGTCTTAAGCCAGAATAAAGGAGGAAAGACATCCCTTTCACTATTATTTAAGTATGCTTAACATAAAACGTGGCACGGAAAAGTAGCTAGTACGGCTTTCGTAATAGAAGTGGGTGAGAAAAAAAAATGAAAAATAGGGGTTTTCGTTACACAAAATCTGGACGTGATAGAGAAATTTTGATATCAGATCTGAAATCAGCATCAGCGCTTTAGTAGGAATCAGTAGTTCACGTGTCTGTAACAAAAAAAAAGTTGAAATTTGTTGCCTAGTGTAATTTATATACTTTATTTTAAACATTTTAGGAGTTATGATGCGGTTATTTCTACAGATTGCGAAAATTTTTTTTCTCATTATGTAATATCTTCTTTTCTCTTTTTCAGAATTTGTTTAGATTTAAAATTTTTCGTGAATACCTCTAAATATGCCATTCTCACATGATGATAAAATAATTATAAAGCATTATCGAGTTGAAGAAGGTTATAGTGCAAGGAAATTACTTTCTGAATTCGATTATAAAGGATGGACTAGATCAGGTTTAGATTACTTATTGAGAACTATCGATGAAACAGGAAGCATTGAAAGGAAGGTTGGTAGTAGGCGACCAAAATCAGTTAGAGTAGATGAAAATATTCAGAAAGTGGAGGAACGTATCCTTAGTCAAGAGGATCGACCTGGTAGCCACATAACACCTGCTCAATAATCAAAGAACTAATGAAATATCAGAATCAAGCGTAAGAAGGATTATTAATCTGATCTGCATTTTGAACCATTTAAAAGAGTGCATGGACAAAGATTGTCAGAAGTAAACTGTCAGAAAAGAGTTGAGAAATCAAACGTATTTTACGTATAATAACTGAAGATAAACTTTCCAAGACATTTTTTACGGATGAAAACGTTTTAAGGTAGAGCCACCAAGAAACTCACAGAATGACGGTTTTTCTGATGTTGCGAAGAAAAATGAAATCCAAGATGAAAGACTACGCAACAAGGAGTCACTTTTCTTCTAGCGTCATGGTTTCTGTTGGAGTGTCCAAGTTGGGAAAACTTCAATATTTTTTATTGATCCAGGAGTGAAAATTAATGCTCATATTATTCAAATACCCTGCTTGAGAAAATGCTTCCAGAAATGAGAAAACTTGGCTAGTCGGTTACTTTATTTTTCAACAAGATGGTGCAACATCACATACTGCCAAAACAACCCATCGAATATTTGAAAAAGAATGTGCCTGAATTTCTGGAACCGAATAATTGGCCACCTAACAGCCCTGACCTAAACCCTGTAGACTACGGAATATGGGAAAACTTGGCAGAGAGAGTGTATAGGAACAGAATAAGGGATGTCAATCATTTGCGTGAGTTGATTATCGCAAAATGGGCAGAGCTCCCCCAGAGAGCAAATAAATCGAGCAATAAACGAATTCAGACCAAGATTAAAAAATGATAGAAATGCAAGGGAATCATATTGAACAGTTCTTTTAATTTATTAAACTAAAATTATCTACAGTATATTCGTAAAAA
>JAJOZX010003367.1:480000-528436 GCA_023014485.1 Bathynomus jamesi | reverse complement strand
TACGCAACTGATGCCATCGGCGTATGAAGTGTGGTTTCCTTCATATTGATATCCATTCAAATTCGATGAATGGCAGTGTCCATACCACCATGCGCCACGATGATTCTTCAAACAACTTCCACCTGTAAGAGTGTCGTTGTCTTGATCTTTTGTTGAAAACATTTTACCGTTGTGACCACCGAATGAATCCCCGGCGTTGCCCAAATATTCTCTTAAATCCAAAAGGTATTTCTGAACGCATCTCCGATGTAAAAGTATTCGTGCTTGACCCAACGCTTTTTCCCTTCGAAGTCTTCAAGGTCCACCTTCAATTCCATCAGAGTGTCACCGACAAGGGCATGAGTGTTATTTAGGCCGAGCCAAAATTCTCCCTTCAGGTTTCCGAAACCAGTTTGGTACTCCACCCACTTCCGAAAGACATTTTCTCTCTCTGGAAGAGCCTCTCGATGTTGAATCACTGTCCATCCACCTCCGTCAGTAGTTTGGTCGCACAAAACAGAAACGGGTCGGGTTTCAATACTGAAAGGGTACACCGTTCGAATCCCGGACTCCTTGTCACCAAGGTTAAATATATCTTCACAATTACGAGGACGTTTGGGAATTTCAATCAAGTTGACGATTCGCTTTTCGACTGAATGCAATTGACTTTCATTCCGAGAAAGGAAGAATTCTTTACGGAGTTCTCACAAAGCGCCAGAGTTTGCGACACGCAAGCAGGAGAGAATCCAATCTCTTCATAAAGGTTGTTAAGTCCTGTCATCTTAGAGTCAATACTGTCTCCATAAACGAATCTGTTCAATAAAGCAAAGATCATCAAAGTTATCAGAGGGTTTGATTCAACCATCTTTTCTCTTCTTGTTGAATCTGCTGTTCGAATGACTTCTAGTAGCTACTCTTGAAAAACCATCTCTTTTATACATTTTTATCCGCAGAATCATTCGTCTATATCCTTCGAAACATCCGGAATTTTGGGGCGTACCTAAATCTAGATTATTTCTCTTTCCTGTTTAGCACATTTTTGAAATCCAAATGAAGTCATTTCGAAAAGAAATTACTGAGGGCAGATGCATTCTCATTTTCGTTTTTGATTTTCCTCCTCTGGTTAATAATCTCATTTAAGGCAAAGTTGAGTTTCTTATAGTGAATTTGGTCTTATATATTGTTTTAGATTAGGTTCTGTCCTGTTAAGAGGTTTAATTAAATTCAAATTAGTATGAAATGTTTAACGTTTTAGTTTTTTCCTTGTATCAAATGAAACTTTCCTTTAATTAATTCTCGTAAAGTGAGTTTTCTCCATTTATGAAGTTCCTACGCTCCAATGAAAGGAGAGATATTGTTCATTTTTCATTTTATAACAGTACAACGGTTTTCTCTCAGTATCTGCCGAATATGGCAGTTGACATAATCATTGTATATTTACTAGTTGAGGTAATTTTAATTTAATTTAATTTAATTTTAATGATTTTAGTTTCTTTTTTGTATTTGATGTAATTTTAATTATTTATTCTGATTTTCGTTTTAAGTTTTTAAAATTTATAATTCACTGATGATGACAAAAGATTTGTCGAAACGTCTCAAGTACAAAAAATAAACGGAAATGTTTGCTGTTATGTTGGTCCTTCTTTTCATATAACAGTAAATATTTCCGTTTATTTTTTGTACTTGAAACGTTTCGACAAATCTTTAGATTAGATTTAGATATATTTCGAAAACCTTTAATTCAGAACTTCAGAAAATAATTGTTAGATAATATTTATAGACCAAGTTCAGCAATACCAACCTTGCCGAAAGAGGAAAAATATTTTAAGATGCTATTCATTGGGTATACCTCTTACAAAATAGAAACAAAACTGAAGTCATTACTATTAAATCATTGCCCCATTGCGAAGTGCACCATTGTACCATTGAAAAATTGCACTGATGCACCATTTCTGTATCTCTACCAAGATCCGTTACCCGCACTTTATTTTCGGAGTGTTTTCATAATGTGGCCGATATTATTTTAACGAAATCAATTTAAAATCACCAATTTCAATCTCTTTAAGTGAAAACTAAATTTGAACTTCACGAAAAGCGTAGACAAAATTGCATTTTGATTTTCGAAATGGCATTTGGTTGGCCTATCTTTCAAAGTAAATCCTTTGAGCTAATCAGCATAGGAGATTTATTCCCGTCGGTTCTTATAAAATTCGTCGTCAGCCGGTCTGTGGTTCACCTACTGGTGACCTTTGCACTAGACCTAGAGAATATCAAATATTTTGAACTCTCTTCCGTACTTTGAATATTTCGCAGCAATCAAGGACAGAAAAATATGCCATATTGAAAATCCGGAGCGTATCATGATACGTTATTGTAAAATACTTATTGACACCTAATTAATGCCATAAGAATGAAACTCATAAATTACTCGTAATTATCATCAAATCGAGTTAATATAGTCTTAGGATATGACCAAATAAGGTATTCTGCATTATTTGATCCATTTCAAATTGATATTTTATAAGGTATTGAATTAAATCACATTTGAATTTAATTTTACACGTCTTTATCATCCATATTAAATAAGATATGATAAAAGAAGGTTTTTTAGCAACATTTGATCACTTTTAGGCTGACATTTTAAATAAAATTATTTATGAACAACATTAATAAAAAAACATGGTTTAGTGGTCAATGTTTAAAAATACAAGGCGTGTTGTTTTCTCGAAAGCAGAACCACCCCAAAATTGTATCATATATATATATATATAACTCGCAAAATATAACAACAAATTTACAAGTTCAAATATGACTAAAAAGAATATTAAATTTTACAATTTACTTTTTGCCACATTACATTATGGAGTGAACGCAGAGCGAATTTCTTTCACTAAAGTCAACCATGACACTTTTATATTTTTAAAGAATAACATTAAGAAATGACACATTATCGCACCTACAACTGCTATTAGTACTATTATTATTTATACTACTAACTACCTCAAACATACAATTGACCTCTCTAAAGATATTTCAGAAGAGCTCTTCATATTTCAAGATTTTATAAATAATTTTTAACTTAATTGAGGAATTTCGGTCTGAGGCTCAAAGAGGTTTTCTTCAAAGAGTAATTATGACCACGAAATTCGTACCAATTGATGCCATCAGCAGTGGAAGTGTGGTTTCCTTCATACTGATAACCATTTAGGTTTGAGCCATGGCAATTTTTATACCACCATGCACCGCTTGCATCGTTATCTTGATCTTTCGTTGAAAACATCTGACCGCTGTGACTAGTTAAAGAGTCACCGGCGTTTCCAGAATATTCTCCTAAATCTAGTCGATATTTCTCAGTGGCATCTCCAATGTAAAAGTGTTCGTACTTCGCCCAACGCTTTATTCCCTGAAAGTCCTCAAGGTCCACCTTCAGTTCCATTAAAGTATCACTAACGAGGGCATGAATATTGTTGAGGCCGAGCCAAAATTCTCCCGCCAAAGTGCCAAAACCAAGTTGGTACTCAACCCATTTCCTGAAGAAGTCTTCTCTTTGTGGAAGAGCATCGCGATGTTGAATCACTGTCCATCTCCCTCCGTCAGTAATTTGGTCACAGAAAACAGAAACGGGTCGATTTTCGCAACAATTAAAAGGGTACACTGTTCGAATGCCAGACTCTCTGTCACCGAAGTTGAAAAGATCCGCACAATTTCGAGGACGGTTTTGAACTTCCTTCAATTTGGCGATTGTCTTTTGCATTGAATGCCAGTGAATTTTCATTCCCATCAAAGAGGAATCTCTTGCCGAGTTCTCACATAGTGCCAAAGTCTGAGAAACGCAGTGAGGAGAGAAACCAATCTCCTCGAAGAGGCTTTCTGTTTCTCTGATCGTAGGTTCATTGCTGTCTCCACAAACGAAATTGCTCACTACAACAATCGTCAGGAAATTAATGAAAAGTAATGAAATTGACATTTTTTGGAGTTGGTTTTCCTGAACTGTTTCAGTAAATAGCTTCTAATAACTGGCTCTGAAATACCCTTTCCTTTTTATACATTTTAGTGTACTTGTCCTTGGTAATTTTATCTCGGAACATCCTTCGTCTGTGGGTGTACCCCCATTTTAGATTAATTTTGTTTCCTTTTAGTTCATTACTGAAATCCCAAAGTGGGCGTCTCTCTCAAGTTATTGTCAAAGATGTCACAACTCATTACTTTGCAAAGTCCTATTCTGGACATTTCAAATTTTAGTGTCAGTTTTAGGCTATTTTAAAAGCGATCTTAATTTACTACTATTCACCATTCATTCTATTAAAAAGATCATTAATTGAACGGTAAAAGGGATTTAAATTCGGGTAAAATTCCTTCAACAACATAGAGTCGTTGGAGACTTGCCACACGACAGCCAACTATTTTTCTACACACAAACTCTGTCAAATGTTGTTCATGTGCCTTATACTCATGAATGGTAACGGTACCTGGTAACCAATTAATTTATATTATACCTATGGATTACAGTCCCATCTTCTAATAAGTAATTTATATTGAGAAACGTTTTGGGTATGTCGTGTGTGCAGTAATATTATTTCACAGAAAAGATAAATTTTGAAATTCACTTAACATTATGACAGCAAAATTGCAAGTTAATTATATATTTTTACAACCCAATTTTACCTTTTTAAAAGTTCACCGAAACCACATATTACTTTGTTTACTGAAAATACATTGCATATTTTCACATAAAGTTTGGTAATTTTACACCTTTTACAATTAACGATAAAGATATGTAAATGCATTTTACACAAAATATCTGGAGGTTGATTGAGTTAAAAAAAAAATTTTGTGTAAAATTCAAATACAGACTTCCTTTTAACATTCCTCTTGATTTTTACCAATTTTTTTACAATGTACAGGGTGGGAGAAAAGTCTTTAAGGATTTTATACACAAATAATTAGTTAACAACATTATACAGATAAGTGCTGAAAGGATGAAGGAAATCAAACAAAAAGTCTAAAAGAATTTTATTCATACAAATATTTTGTTAAATTGTAATTTAATCTTGAAAGAGTTCCCCATCCGCTATGATACATTTGTGGATTCTCTCTGTGAAACTCTTCATTGTTCTTCTGAACATATCGAGTGGGATCCTTTTCAGTTGTTCATCTCTTCTGCGGCGAAGGGCCTTCACATTTCGATAAATGAAACCAGGAGTGTAGAGTTTGTCACGCAAATAAGCCCAAAGCCAGAAATCACATGGGGTTAAATCAGGTGATCCGGTTGGCCACTCGATGGGACTTCGCCGCCAAGCCATCTCTCTTCAAAGTTCGTATCGAGAATATCACGATGCAGCTGCAGAGTAATGTGGCGGTGTTCCATCATGTTGCTAAAGCCAATTCCTGCTAACGCCATTAGTAAACTGTGGCAAAACTTTGTCTCTCAATACCTGGCAATAGCGTTTCCCATCCATCGTATCTCTCGATATGTCAAAGGAAACGAGTCCTGAATAACCAATGCACACCCAGACTGTTAGTGAAGACGTTTTAACTGGTTTACTCACTCGTATTTTGCGATATTTTTTCGCCCAGTAGTGAACGTTGGGTTTGTTTCCTTTATTCGTTAAACCGAATACACATTCATCTGAAAATTGGACTTTTGAACGAAATCTGGATCACTGTTGAACTTTTTCTCATTGTTTCAACAAACTACAGCCGTTTATCAGAATCATCGTCGCATATGAACTTAGCGTAAATGGCTTTGTAATCGTGATTCGTGGTACACGTGTGATTTCAATATTTTTGCTACTGAAAATTTAAAAATACCCAATTCCTGTGCGCTTTTTCTCGTTTGAAGTTGTTGGATCGACTTGAAACGTGGCGAGGATATTTTCTTTGTTGATGTCTCCTGTCGCCGTCACTGGCCTTCGGCTTCTTGGACGATCTTTAAACAGGCTCCCTGTTTCTAAGTTTGGGGTTCCAGTATCGAAGAATGGTTGCATTTGATGGTGGTTTACTATAATTTTGTTGAAATAAACGCAAACTTTCTTCATAATTATTATAAGAAATAGCCCACGATACAAGATACGCTTTTTTTGTAATAATTTCAATGACACCTACAAATATACCAAGTATATTTGTTTGGGTCAGTTATCGGAAACATTTCGTACATACTTCACGCACTGAACAACTGTACATGTGTACCTCGTTATTCATAACTTCGATATTCGTAGCTTCGCTTATGCGTAAAATATTTTTGAAACCAAATTCCGGTATTCGCAAACCCAGCTCCGTTATTCGCAATGTCAAATAAGGGAAAAAATAATTCACAATTCCGCCTGCTATCAAACGCAGCGCAGCATGCCCGTATCGCAGGCCATTATTCAAGAAAAGGCACGGTCTTACTATGCTAAAACAGATCTGCATTTGTGTTTTATACTTGCTTTTATGTATCGTATGGGAATGCATCCAAACATCTTACCTTCTGAAAAATGGCCACCGGAACGCATCCCCCCATAAAACATGTATTTATACGAGAAAAAATTATTCGTTATTCGCAATTTCGCCATTCGTAATGAGTCTGAGGAACATAACTCTTGCAAAAACCGGGGTATACCTATATATATATATATATAACCTGATAAACCTGGGAAAAGTCCCTTGTGCCGGTTTCTCTTCACACGAAACACGAAGTTGAAGCTAGTGGCCCCAACTCTAGGCCTGGCCTGATAGAGGAGTGAGTTTGTTTCTTGCGATCTCCATTGCACATAGCCAGGCACACCCGGCTCATGCAGAAAATTAATATATACAGTGTACTTATATAGATATATATACACACAAACAATCTTTATTCAGAAAGAATATACATTACATAAGATATAAATGACATCCATATAGGTTTAATTTTATACAGGGTGATTCAATTAAAACGCAAACCAGAGAATGTTATTATATTGTACTCGGTTGCGTTTTAATCGGATCACCCTGTATTTTAGTGGCAAGTAATCTACTCATAACATTGTTATGTAAAGATGTCGTTGGGATGCAGGAGAAATTTTCACGCAAAAATCTTTCAAATTAATTTCAATTTTTACAAAAGAAAATAATAAGAAAATAAATAGAAATAAATGGAAATTAAAATAAAAGTTCTATTTCATTAATTTCTTTCATTATATATATATATATATATATATATATATATAGGGTGTTGCATAAGCCCAGTTTCATATCAAAATTTATTTTAAATTACATTTAACAAAGCAATACCGGGTGTCCCAAAAGTCAGTTTACCGAAGAAAATGTTCTCCTAAGGCGAGTTTACTACAAAGAAAAAACTTGTTTCATAAATATCTTTACAAAACATGAGAAAACAAAGAAAAAAAATTTCTGAAACATATTTACAAAACCTGAGAATAGTTCTGGTTACAATAACTGTTCAAAATGTCATCCATGTTGTTCGATGCACATCTTGTATCTGTCAACGGTTAACCGTCAAATTGCTTTACAGAGTTCCTTGTCATTGCTTAAGAGCTGGAATTCTTCACAAATGTAGTCTTGAAGGTCCTGAAGACATGTTGGCTTTTTGCTGTAAAAAAAATTGTCATAATGTTTAGAATAATCATCAGGAGAAAACATTTTCCTCGGTAAACTGACTTTTGGGACACCTTGTACATTAGGACTAAAACAAATGTTCAAATTGATCTTGCTTTGGCACCTTTTTTTTGTTGCGGGTAGAATAACACGCAATGGCTAATATGAAAGTGAGTTCCACTCCTGAGGAAAAGGCCTCAGCCTCTTCCTCCGCCTTTTCTACCTCAACAAAAAAAGTGCCAAAACAAGACATCAATTTGAACATTTTTATGTATTTTTACTTTTATAAATTTAATTTAAAATAAATTTTAATATGAGACCGAATTTATGGGACACCCTGTATACGTACAGAGAGAGAGAGAGAGAGAGAGAGAGAGAGAGAGAGAGAGAGAGAGCGATTATAGAATCCCTAAAAATTGAAAAAGTGTGTTTCCGGCCAGAATGTTTCTTTAGTCAAGTTTGAAAGAAAAAAAGGTTTTAAAACATTGAAGGAATAAAATGGAAAGAAAAACAACAACAAATGAAGGATTCTTTAAATAGAGTTAATAAAACCTAACCTAACTTAACCTAACCTAACCTACAAATTCAGACATAAAATGTTAACTCTTTTTAAAGTTAACTAATTATTAACTCTATTAACTTTAACCCCATTTTTGTAACTTCATTTAAAGAATTCGTTTGTTCCGAAATCTTAATATTTTGTAGGATTTTGTATTTGCAGCGTTTTAAAACTCTCTCTCTCTCTCTCTCTCTCTCTCTCTCTCTCTATATATATATATATATATATATATATATATATTTGTGACGTCATGACTTGTCCAAAAAATCAAAAATAGAATTTTTTCATTGATTGAAGCGAGACAAGTTTGTGAAATACAAATGAAATGAAGTAAAGAAATCTCTTCATTATTTATAACAATTTTAATACCAAGAAAATTTCAAGAGGGCATCTCAAATGAGTTCAAAAAGAAAATATAATTTTGTGTAATAATACAACTCGCATTGAACGCCAATTGCGTTACTTTCATTATGTCAACAGTAAGTGAAGCCTTCACATTTTCCTCTTGAAGCCTTCAAGAAATCACGAACCTGGACGTCAAGCGCATGTTCGAGTAATATAATGAAGCTCTAGTATCTCTTTCATATGAAGGAAATACGATAATTAACGCCTAATTGTAATCTAAATTCTTCTTCTTCTTCGAAATTACATTGCGCTTATAAAATGTTGCATTTCGCCATGAGTTGGCAGTTTTTCGGCTGTAGTTATATTGTAACTTTGAATTAGTGTGAATCGTGCGATTGCTTCACCATACAACTTGAGATTGTGTAATTCAAATAAAATCTGTAAGTTGTCTACTTTTTATAAGAAATCGTTCAGGTGTAAATTGCTGCATTTGCGTGAAAGTTTTGCGTGAAAGAGGACACACACACACACACACACACACACACACACACACACACACACACACACGCTTGATTTTATTTATAAGATTTAGAATATTTTTTTTAATTAATTATTTACAATCATGTTTTCTTTTACTTATTATAATAATAATAATAATAATAATAATAATAATAATAATAATAATATTATTTACAATTTTTCCCCAAGCAAAATGGCTAGTTCAGAGACTCCTCCTGAAAAACAAAAACGTCTAGTGACTTTCAACAAGAATTGGACAAAAACTTTCGATTGGATTCAGCCTGGTGAAGATCAGTTCACTGCAAGATGCAAGATATGCAACAATCACCGTTTACAATACGTCATGGTGGTAAAAATGAATGCGACACGCGAAGTCCAAAGCACACCATTGAAAATGTGAAGGCATCGGCAAGCTCAAGAACATTCACTGATTTTCTTGTGAAAAAGGATTCCCAAAACGAAAATGAAGTTGTTTTCGCTGAAAAATCTTACTGCTCCCACGCCGTTTATCATTCACATACTTACAACTCAGCTGGATGCGGGAGCAGTTTCTTTAAAGGTATGTTTAGAGATTCCAAAATTGCTGTTAAATTTCCTTGTGGACGGACAAAGCTGTCATCGATCATTACAAAGGTTTTGGCTTCACACTCCAACAAAGGAAACATAAAATCCTTCCCGTTAGTCCTACGCTATTTTGATACTTCACAAGGAATCAGGACGTCCTTATTATCGTTCTTTTTTTGGGATTCCGAGGACTCAGTCACAATTTTTGCAGCAATTCGGCAAAGGTTAGAAACAAACGGATTGTCGCTCAAGCAAGTGGTGGCTTATGGAGCAGATAATGCCAATATAAACTATGGAATAAAAATAGTGTCTTTACAGCATTGCAGAGCCATAATCAACACCTCGTCAAAGCTGGTTGTAACTTGTACAAAATACACAATATTATTAAAACAGCGTGTAACTGTCTAAAATATGATATAGAGGCAATCATCATAAAAATTTACAACGAGTTCAGCTCTTCCACTAAAAAAGCCGCACAACTAAAGGAATTTTTCAACACATTATCTGAGTACCCAAGCTACAACATATTAGCTTACATTTATATTATATACTAGGCTGAAACGACAGAGTTTTTGACAAAAAACCTGAACCATGGTGAGTCATCTATCCCAAATTGGTGGTACAGACACCCCACGTGGTGACATGTGGCAAAACATGGGGGATTATGCTAAGCACGCATAAAAGTGATGAAAGTACCTTACTTTCAGTCATAATACCTCATTTTTATAGTGGTTTTCTTCATAATTTTAACAAGAAACAAGTATTTAGCAACCACAGTAGAAATTTCGGCACTGTGAAAAACAGATAACTCGCCTTTAAACCATCATAAAGTCGAAAAAAAAAGAGTTTTCCCACCGACAGTCGCCACCTGCACGTTTCATTCGGACTTACTGCTCTAAACAATCGCTGTGTATTATATATGGGCTGCTGATCGGGAGGATTTTCATGGCCTGTTATTTACCAATTCCTTCCTTTGGTCAACACTTTTGCAGCGACAGTTAATATGTTCCAAATAATATATCGCTTTGTAAAGGGCTTGCTACAAATTTCACTTTTGACCCTTGTTGGCGTGTCGAAATGTCCATAGATTTTGCCTAGTCTGTAGTACTGTTTAGATTACAATTAGGCGTTAATTATCGTATTTCCTTCATATGAAAGAGATACTAGAGCTTCATTATATTACTCGAACATACGCTTGACGTCCAGGTTCGTATTTCTTGAAGGCTTCAATAGTGACAAACGAGAAAATGTGAGGGCTTCACTTACTGTTCACAAAATGAAAGTAACGCAATTGGCGTTCAATACGAGTTGTATTACGCAAAATGATATTTTCAGTTTTAGAACTCATTTGAGATGCCCCTCTCGAAATTTTCTTGGCACTGGACTAAAAATCAAATAGAAATATCTTAACACAGGGTACACCCAAAAAACGCGAGACGTTTCGAGATAGCAATCGAGGATAACTCGAAAGAAAGTGCATAAAAATGAGATGACTTTTTCAAACAAGTTATTGTAAGCCATTTTCAGAAACAATTCAGCAAAGTGACGACAGTGGTAAAACCTCTGATTTTAATCGTGGTTATTCCTTCATTGGAATAGAGTGAATACAGTGAATCTACAGTAAAAGGAATTGACAGCATCTTCAAAGAGATTGGATTCTCTCCTGACAGCGTGTCTCAAACTCTGACGCTATGCGAGACCTCCACAAGCGATTTATTATTGCTGGAAATGAAAATTCATTTACAGTCATTGCAGAAATCAGTCGAAAAGTTGGACGAAGTTCGAAAACGTCGTCGGAACTGTGCGGATCAGAATTAACCCTTTCACGCCTGAGTTATGAAATTTTTATTTTAAAAATGTTTTTTTCCTGTTCAAGCCAAAATAACCTCTAAAGTTCATATCATAAGGCTCAAAATCGATTGTCAAGCTCATGTTGCCATAAGGCAACGCGCGGCATTAAAGGGTTAAGATAATTTATATGTACACTTATGTTGGTATTAAAATTGTTACAAATAATGAAGAGATTTCTTTACTTCATTTCATTTGTATTTCACAAACTTGTCTCCATTCAATCAATGACAAAAATTCTATTTTTGACTTTTTTGACCTTAACCAAAATTTACAATGGGTTTATTCTTAACATGTCATGACCAGTGGCGGCTCGTGACTAAAAAATCTAGGGGTGCTGTCTCTAAGAATGGGTTGAAATAATTATTGAAATAAAAGGATGAGCATTGAGCATTGAGCAATGAATAAAAGTTTCAAAAGTTATTGAAAAAGTTATTCATTGAGCTCATCCTTATATTGTTCTTGATTATTTCAATTGTAAATAAAAAATTTAGGGGTAATGCAGTTCCGCAGTGCCTACCGACGAGCCGCCACTGGTCATGACGTCACAATATATATAATAATTAAAGAAATTAATGAAATGGAACTTTTATTTTAATTTCCATTTATTTCTATTTATTTTCTTATTATTTTCTTTTGTAAAAATTGAAATAAATTTGAAAGATTTTTGCGTGAAAATTTCTCCTGCTTCCCAACGACATCTTTACATAACAATGTCTTGATTAGATTACTTGTCACTAAAATACAGGGTGATCCGATTAAAAAGCAAACCAGTAAAATATAATAACATTCTCTGGGTGGCGTTTTAATTGAATCACCCTGTATAAAATTAAACGAATATGGATGTCATTTATATATTATGTAATATATTCTTTCTGAATAAATTTGTTTGTGTGTGTGTATATATATATATATATATATATATATATATATATACACTGTACACACTGTATATATTAAATTTCTGGATGAGCCGGGTGTGTCTGACTATGTGCAATGGAGATCGCAAGAAACAAACTCGCCCCTCTATCAGGCCAGGCCTAGAGTTGGGGCCACTAGTTTGACCTTTGTGTGAAGAGGAACCGGCACACGGAACTTTTCCCAGGTTTATCAGGTTTTATATATATATATATATAATATATATATATGATGAATAAAACCACGAAGGAAAGGAAACACAAAACGGTGCTCAAGCGTAACAAATAATTTTTTCCCATATAAATACATGTTTTATGGGGGATGCGTTCCGGTGGCCATTTTCCAGAAGGTAAGATGTTTGGATACATTCCCATACGATACATAAAAGCAAGTATAAAACACAAATACAGACCTGTATTACCATAGTAACTTATGAATAACATCAATAAAAGAATAAACATACCTGTACTGTACTTTTATTTCCTCAAACCACCCCCAAATCGCACTGAAAGTTTCGCCACCACTGCTCTCACCTTCACCAACGACTTCCTTCCTCACATCTTGAATAAAGGCCTGCGATACGGGCATGCTGCGCTGCGTTTGATAGCAGGCGGAATTGTGAATTATTTTTTCCCTTATCTGACATTGCGAATACCGGAATTTGGTTTCAAAAATATTTTACGTATAAGCGAAGCTACGAATATCAAAGCTATGAATAACGGGGTACACCTGTACAGTGGTTCAGTACGTGAAGTATGTACGAAACGTTTCCGATAACTCACCGAAACAAATATACTAGATATATTTTTAGGCTCCATTGAAATTATTACAAAAAAAAATGCATCTTGTATCATGGGCAATTTCTTATAATAATTGTGAAGAAAGTTTGCGCTTTATTTCAACAAAAATATAATAAACCACCACCAAATGCAACCACTATTCGATAGTGGAAGCCCAAACTTGGAAACAGGGAGCCTGGTAAAAAATCATCCAAGAAGCAGAAGGCCAGTGACGGCGACAGGAGACAACAAAATAGAAAATGTCGTCCCACTTTTCAAGTCGATCCAACAACTTCATCGAGAAAAATCGCACAGGAAGTGGGTATTTTCAAATTTTCAGTAGCAAAAATATTGAAACCAAAGGGGGTACCACGATTCATGATTACAAACCCATTTACTCTCAGTTCATATACGACGATGATTCTGATAAACGGCTGAAGTTTGTTGAAACAATGAGACAAAAGTTCAACAGTGATCCAGATTTCGTTCAAAAGACCAAATTTTCAGATGAACGTGTATTCGGTTTAATTAATAAAGGAAACAAACCCAACGTTCACTAATGGGCGAAAAAAAACGCAAAATACGATTGAGTAAACCAGTTAACACTTCTACACAAACAGTCTGGGTGTGCATTGGTTATTCAGGACTCGTTTCCTTTTGCCAGGTATTGAGAGACAAAGTTTTGCCACAGTTTACTAATGGCGTTGGCAGGAATTGGCTTTATCAACATGATGGAACACCGCCACATTACTCTGCACTCTGCAGCTGCCCGTGATATTCTCGATGCGAACCTTGAAGGAAGATGGCTTGGCGGCGAGGTCCCATCGAGTGGCCAATCGGATCACCTGATTTAACCCCATGTGATTTCTGGCTTTGGGCTTATTTGCGTCACAAACTCTACACTCCTGGTTTCATTTATCGAAATGTGAATGCCCTTCGCCGCAGAATAGATGAACAACTGAAAAGGATCCCACTCGATATGTTCAGAAGAACAATAAAGAGTTTCACAGAGAGAATCCACAAATGTATCATAGCGGATGGAGAACTCTTTCAAGATTAAATTACAATTTAACAAAATATTTGTATGAATAAAATTCTTTTAGACTTTTTGTTTGAATTTTTTTCATCCTTTCAACACTTATCTGTATAATGTTGTTAACTAATTATTTGTGTATAAAATCCTTGAAGACTTTTCTCCCACCCTGTACATTATAAAAAAATTGGTAAAAAACAACAGGAATGTTAAAAGTAGGTCTGTATTTAGAGTTTACAAAATAAACTTTTTTTAACTCAATCAACCTCCAGATATTTTGTGTAAAATGCATTTACATATCTTTATGGTTAATTGTAAAAAGTGTAAAATTACCAAACTTTATGTAAACAAATTAATCTGTGGTTTCGGTAAAGATTAAAAACGGTAAAACTGGATGGTAAAAATATATAATTGACAGGTAATATACCTGTCGTAATTTGTTAAAATGACATAAATGAGGGTTGCATTTTTGTGATGCGAATTTCAAAATTTATCTTTTCTGTGATATAATATTACTGCACATACGATATACCCAAAAGGTTTATCAATATAAATTACTTATTAGAAGATGGGACTGTAGTCCATAGGTATAATATAAGTTAATTGGTTACAAGGTACAGTTACATTCATGAGTATATGGCACATGAACGACAGTTGATAGATTTTGTGTGTAGAAAAATAGTTGGCTGTCATATGGTAAGCCTCCAACGACTCTATATTGTTGACAGAATCTTACCCGAAATTTAAATCCCTTTTACCGTTCAATGAATGATTTTTTAATAAAGAATGAATGATGAATAATATTGAGTTAAAGTCGATATTAAAATAGATTAAAAATGACACTAAAATTCGAAATGTCTAAAATAGGACTTCGGAAAGTAATGAGTTGTGAAATCTTTAACAAATATTTCACAGAGACGCCCACTTTGGGATTTCAGTAATGAACTAAAAAGGAAACAAAATTAATCTAAAATGGGGGTACACCCAAAGGACGAAGGATGTTCCGAGATAAACCAACCAAGGACAAGTACACTAAAATGTATAAAAAGGAAAGGTTATTTCAGAGCCAGTTATTAGAAGCTATTTACTGAAACAGTTCAGGAAAAACCAACTACCAAAAATGTCATTTTCATTACTTTTCATTAATTTCCTGACGATTGTTGTACTGAGCAATTTCGTTTGTGGAGACAGCAGTGAACCTACGATCAGAGAAACAGAAAACCTCTTCGAGGAGATTGGTTTCTCTCCTCACTGTGTTTCTCAGACTTTGGCACTATGTGAGAACTCCGCAAAAGATTCCTCTTTGATGGGAATGAAATTTCACTGGCATTTAATGCTAAACACAATCGCCAAATTGAAGGAAGTTCAAAAACGTCCTCGAAATTGTGCGGATCTTTACAACTTCGGTGACAGAGAGTCTGGCATTCGAACAGTGTACCCTTTCAATTGTTGCGAAAACCGACCAGTTTCTGTTTTCTGTGACCAAATTACTGACGGAGGGAGATGGACAGTGATTCAACATCGCGATGCTCTTCCACAAAGAGAAAATTTCTTCAGGAAATGGGTTTAGTACCAACTTTGTTTTGGCCTCGTGACGGGAGAATTTTGGCTAGGCCTCAACAATATTCATGCCCTCGTTAGTGATACTTTGATGGAATTGAGGGTGGACCTTGAGGACTTTCAGGGAATAAAGCGTTGGGCGAAGTACGAACACTTTTACATCGGAGATGCCACTGAGAAATATCGACTAGATTTAGGAGAATATTCTGGAAACGCCGGTGACTCTTTAACTAATCACAGCGGTCAAATGTTTTCAACGAAAGATCAAGATAACGATGCAAGCGATGGAAGCTGTTCGAAGACATACCGCGGTGCATGGTGGTATGAAAAATGCCATAGCTCAAACCTAAATGGTTACCAGTATGAAGGAAACCACACTTCCCATGCTGATGGCATCAATTGGTACGGATTTAATGGTCATCATTACTCTTTAAAGAAAACCTCTCTAAGCCTTAGACCGAAAATCCTCAATTTAGTTAAAAATTATTTATAAAATCTTGAAATATGAAGAGCCCTTCTCAAATATCTTTAGAGAAGTCAATTATATGTTTGAAGTAGTTAGTAGTATAAATAATAATATTAGTAATAGTAGTAACAGCAGTGGTAGATGCGATAATATGTCATTTCTTAATGTTATTCTTTAAAAATATAAGAGTGTCATGGTTCACTCTAGAGAAAGAAATTCGCTCTGCGTTGACCCCATAATGGAATGTAGCTAAAATATTTTAATGTAAAAATGTAAGAGACAAGAAACTAAATTGTAAAATTTAATATTCTTTTTAGTCATATTTGAACTTGTAAATTTATATATATATGATGCTACATTTTTGGGGTAATTCTACTTTGGAGAAAACAACACGCTTTGTATTTTTAAACATTGACCAATAACCCTGTTTTTTATTGATGTTGTTCATAAGTAATATTATTTAAAATATCGACCTAAAAATGATCAAATGTTGCTAAAAAACCTTCTTTTGTCATATCTTAGTCTCACTAATTCTTACAGTTAAATATTAATAGTAATTTGTTATAATTAATTTTTAATATGGATTATAAAGACATGTAAAATTATATTCAAATGAATGCAAAAAACTTCACTTTTCTACGTGAAGGTCAAATTATGATAATAAAAACCCACTCTAATAAACAGAGTTTATTTCCACAACAGTTTCGATGCCCACTGGCATCCTCTTCGGGTGGATACAGAAAAACGAATGAACTAAAAACAAGAGGGAAAACAGTCCAGGGACCATTAAGAAATTCGCACCTAGGTTAGATCCCGTTCTCCCGACACCGGAAGGGCATTTTATTAAAGGGTCCCGCTTATAAGTACATTCGCACAAGTTAAAACTATCTTCTTATTCTACATGACTCAGGGGTGGCCAAGTTTCCTGGACCCAAGAGCCACATACGACGTTTTTCAGATGTACGAGAGCCGCAAAATATTTTAAAAAGAATTTAATTATTAAAAACATATACATATACATTAGGGTGGAGCGAAAAATACTTTTTTCTAGTATGAAGTTCTAATAGCGATTAAAAGTTGCATTTGGTGGAGTATATATACACCTGCCAAAATATGAGTTCATTTGTTTAATATTTTCAGCTGCCACCAGGGGGCTAAAGTTAACACAATTTTGGGTAAAAAGGAAAAAAATGCTTCTATTTTAGGTTTATCAAACTATTATAAAATTTTATCTAGAATTATCTAATACAGTAGTTCGATTAAGATTCTTAAATGATAAGAATTCGTTTTATAAAAATGCCTTTTCATATGCGTAATATCTTCAGCTGCCACAAGAGGGCTGAAGTTAACTTAAAAATGACAATTAAGTATGATTCTGTATTTACTTGAAAAAGGGAACAGTAATAAATTAGGATGTCTCTCCTCCTTTATACTGGCTTGAGACAGTTAAGAAACGTTATTTCGTGCCTTAGCGGAGTTACCACCCTTTCCCCAACCAACCTCCCTCTAGAAAGGGTTCTTGCTGAAGACTATTTAGTAATTTGCTTTTGTGTCAAATTTTGGCTGTTTTTTCCTTGATTCTAATGTAGCACGAATCCAACCGTCTCTGTTTGTAGGTCCGCAGACTGATCCAGCAGCGTCTGTAACGAGCTTGACGCCTCTCTCTACGGCTTGTGTACGACATGGAAACTGAAATAATTCTGAATGAAGAGTAGTACCATGTTTGATGCATGATTCAATATCATCAAGAGAAACTCCTTTGGTTATCAGTGGTTCTGCTATCTGAAAATCTTGCCACATAATGAGATCTGTATAGTCTTTGGCATAAAAATTTATTTCTGGCACTTAAAATACCTGA
The DNA here is from genome assembly GCA_023014485.1 of Bathynomus jamesi. Taxonomy (NCBI): domain Eukaryota; kingdom Metazoa; phylum Arthropoda; class Malacostraca; order Isopoda; family Cirolanidae; genus Bathynomus; species Bathynomus jamesi. Next base: position 510,433 of record JAJOZX010003367.1, on the reverse strand, counting down.
TAACATCTGTTTCTTGAATGCATGCCCTTGCTTTTATGATACGCCTAAATCCCAACTGACGCACATGCTCCCTTTCATCAGCTATCATTGCAATGAGAATGTTTTCTTGATTTGCGTAATATGCATTTCGCTGAATGACTGAGTCATGTACTCTCCTAAGCTCTTCACGGAGATACTGGCTTCTTGCAATCATATGCCACATATGTTTAGCACCATATTGGCATAATGGTTTACGCTTTATCTGAAACCACATTGGTGCGTATACCCTAACAATGAAAGTAGCTAATTCTTGTAAATTGCCTGAAGATTCTCTGTGCTTGCATATAACCGCAGAGTCCTGTTTGCTGTGGTGAGCCACCTTGAATGTGATATATTGCCTGGACTCTTATGACTAAGACTCTTTGAGAATGTTCCACTTGATATAGCCTTGTGAATTTCAAGAAGGTATTTCTGGTCAGTACTTATGTCATCTACATCAACTTCACACATGTCCTCTTGAATTTCAATGGGTTTGAAGTTAACTATGGGAAGCTTTTCACAGTCTGAAAGTGCTCGGCCAATTTCTCCTGAAAATGCTCTTGGTCCAGTAGTGGTACCATCCAAGTGATGAAACAGATGGCGCAATGGAAGTTCATTAAGGTGTAAAAGGCATATCAGCCACTGCAATGGCTTATTAAAGGCTTCTTCCAGTAATCTTATTGTGCCTCCAATACTACCAGTGTTAACCACTGTCGAATCACAGCCAACTGCAACGATGTTCCCTATATCAACATTCCTTTCTTTCAAGCAATTCACTAGCGCTGTGCAAATGTATTTAGCTTTGCCACTGGAAGGTGTCACATGTGCAAAGTACAGAGAGTGTGGTTCAGATATTATGCTGATATGCTCTTCGCGTTTGGTTCTTTGGTGGTTAGAGCCATCAGTCTCCTGGACTTGAATCATTGTTTTATCCTTTCTGCCATCAAAGTATAATCCCCGCATGGTTTTTGGCTCTCCTATCTGTTGTAGTTCCTTTCTCTGTTTTTGTCTTTCACGTCTTAGCTTACTTCTGTCTATAATATTCCCTTTGTCTTCGGGAGTAACAATTTTAAGATCTGCCAATACTGCAGAAGCGATAGCAGCCCCAGCTCTGTCCGACATTTTAAATCTATCACAAGTAATTGCTAATGAAGGCAGTGGCTCACGCATCTGTTGTTCTGATATTACATATTGAGTCGAGGTTGTATCTTCCTCATTATCTTCAGATATCTCTTCTAGTTGTTGAAGTTCACTTGTCTCTGTTTCGATTTGTAAGTTGGACGTATTGGTTATAGCAGCACTAGTTGTTTGTGAGGATTCCAGACGTGCTTTTTCCATTTCCTTTCGATGTTCTCTTGCTTGTAATCGTCTTGTGTGTGCTATGTCAATGCTTCCTATCATCATTATTCTGCGTGTTCGTTGGTCATTTAAAAAATCCTGCTCTTTTGGAGGGACTTTCTTACTCTTTTCACATGAGCATCTCCTAAACTCCTTACATTTGCAGGTGCAGATGTCAAACAAAGTGCATTTTGAAGAGTTTTCAAATTCTTCAAGCTGATTTTTGTACTTAGGCTGATCCTTGCGTGACTTGTATGCTTTAATAAGGACCTGTATTTATCATGGTACACTCGCATCATCTGTAAAACGCGTGTATGTGAAACTATTGGCAAAGAGGCCTTCTTCCAAATATTTTCTACCTTTTTGGAAACTGCCTCTGCTATTTCAGAAAATGAAGGCTCCTTGTTATTCATCTGCTCCTTCACTAAATGTTTTGTGAACAGGTAATCTTTCATAATGCAGTTATAAGTTGGTAGTTGCATATCACTCATCTCACAAGGTACTTCAAATATGGCACACTTCATATGTTCTCTAGTGAAATGTTTATATTTAGTATTTGATGCCATAATATTTTTAAGAAAAATTCACAATCACAAAATATAATATTCCGATCATATTAAAAAACTCTCCTATCAACTGAGCAACTAGGCCTACTATCTAAGAAGACAAGTGTTAACACACTGTTCTAATGACTCACAGAAAGAAATTCCTTCACACCAAAACCCTCCCCAACAACCCTCCCCAAACCCTCCCCCACAACATTCAGTGTAGTCTCAACATGACTCAGTTACTCTAAATTGTGTTAACTTCAGCTCTCTTGTGGCAGCTGAAGATATTACGCATATGAAAAGGCATTTTTACAAAACGAATTCCTATCATTTACGAATCTTAATCAACCTATTAGATAATTCTAAGATAAACTTTTATAATAGTTTGACAAACCTAAAATAGAAGCATTTTTTTCCTTTTTACACAAAATTGTGTTAATTTAGCCGCCTGGTGGCAGCTGAAATTTTAAACAAATGAACACATATTTTGGCAGGCATATTTCGTCCACTAAATGCAACTTTTAATCACTATTAGAACTTCATACTAGAAAAAAAGTATTTTTCGCTCCACCCTAATATACATATAGTTATACTCACATTATTAAATTGTTTAATTACTGCTTGTAGAAGGCTTAGTTTGGGTCTTCATTTTGGCTGATAATGCTTTAAAGTCTGGCTGATGTGATATTAAGGCGGTATGAAGAAGCTCAGTCAGGTGTTCGTTAGTGAGGGCAGCACGATGTTTTGACTTTACAAACTTCATTACCAAGAAGAGTGCTTCACAGCAATAAGTTGTCCCAAAAACTGAGATAAGTCGGAAACTGGTTTTCCTGAGGTGAAGATACTTTGTCTCTGGTACTTGCTTCCAAAACTCAACTGCAGATAAACTTTTATGTACCAACTTTAAACCCACGTCCTCCTGTAGCTCCAAAAGTTCTGTTTGTATTGAAGCAGCTTCCATAACAAAAGGTGTGGTAACAGGACAGCCATCATTGACGACATCAATCAGGAAAGGATTTACAAGAAATTCGAAGCATAGTTTTAGCTTCTTTAGTTCATCAAACCTGAACTGAAAATCATCAATTAGTCCTTCTAATTTACCTTTGTATTCCTCAAATTTACTATCTTTTATTTCAATATCAGGAAAAGTGTTTGTTCGGTTTTTCAGGTGGGGAAAGTGGTCAAATTTTTTTGTTACTAGATCTTTTTGGAAGAGCTTTATTTTATTCTGGAAACTGAAAACTGTCTGTGCAAGGTCAGAAATGACCTTATCCTTTCCCTGAAGTGCCAAATTTAGATTTTGAAGGTGTTGTATTACATCAGTAAAAAACATCAGATCTTGTACCCATTCGTGATCTTCTAGTTGTGGGTATGACTTTCCCTTTTCTTTCAAAAATCAATGATAGGCTCCAAAAGTGCAACAAACCTATTCAGGAGATTACTAGTTGATAACCACCTCACAATACAATAGAATGAAAGGTCATCTGGCTTATCTTGAAGATCCAGCTCCTCGATAAAATTCCTAAACGCTCGGTGCGTTTTTGCATTTGAACGAATGAAATTCACAATTTCTAGAACACATTTCATAACACTGTCATACCTAAAGTACTTGCTTACCAAATGACCACGGTGAATGATACAGTGAATAAAGACACACAGGATACTTGGGATCGTGTGTCAAGAGCCCAACTAGGCCTACATTTTGTCCTACCATAGCTGGTGCTCCATCTGTTGCAACACTGACAAGTTTATTCAATGGTACTTGAGCATTTGATAATGCTTCGTAAAGTGCGTTCTTTATGTCAACCCCTCTGGTGGTTTCTCTTAGGGTCATTAAGTCCAAGAGTTCTTCTTTCACATTTCCATCGCCAGTAACATAACGAACAAATATCGCCAGTTGAGGGTTATCTTTAATATCTGTGGATTCATCGAGGGCCAAACTGAATGCAACAGAATTCTTCAAATCACTCTGCAACGAGCATGTAATTTCAGCACTGATCTGGGAAATACGTCTTTCTGTAGTGTAGCGGGAAATAGAAATACTTGCTATTTGTTCTCGAAGCTTTGTGTTATCTGGAGCGAGAATTGTAGTAACATCGGCAATATTCTTCTTCACAAATTCTCCACTACTGTTGGGAAGTTGAGCACGAGCAATATTCCATGGCATAACAAAACTAGCTTCAGTAGTTAAGTCAGCTGTCTTACACAATGATGAAAGTACAGTTTGTCGGGCAACTAGGCTAGATTTCAACATTGTTAACTTAGTCTTCCGCAATTCTGATTTGGGAGGAAATTCCGTAATAAAATTTTTATGGTTAGTTTCATGATGACGCTTTAAGTTACTGGCTTTAAAGTGATTGAGTGCCACGTAGCAGATAAGACACACAGGTTTCCCACCCTTAGCAGTAAAGGCAAAGCTCTCCCACTCCTGTTTAAAAACTATATTTTCTTCTTCATATTTCCGTTTCTTACACTTTGTCTGCTCAGTCATTTTAATCAACTAAGGGGTTGTATAACTTTCACGTGTATAGCTGAGAAAAATAGCCAGTATTAGATCTAAGAAGCCAATTTTAAAACACACTCACTCGTTACTACACGCGGCCCGCAGGGCCAAAATTGTCTCGCGAGCCGCAGTTAACAACCTCGAGAGCCGCATGCGGCTCGCGAGCCGGGGTTTGGCCACCGTTGTTCTATACATACAGATTCTATTATTTTGACATAATTACTGCATTTATTATTACATTTACGTTTTTTTAACATTTATTATTATTACCTTTACATTTATTATTACATTTAAATTTATTACTATTACGTTCATTATTCCACTTACATTTTACCGAAAAAACGAATGAACTAAAAGCGAGTAAGGAAACAATCCAGAGACCGTTAAGAAATTCACACTTAGGTCAGAACCCGTTCACCGACGCCGTAAGGGATTTTTTGACCAAGATTCTCATTAGAGGGTCCAGCTTATAAGTACCTTCGGACAAATTAAAATTATCCACTTGTTCTATTCATACAGATTCTATTATTTTTCGTTTGATATAATTATTGCATTTATAAAGTAACTTACTTGATTCCCAATCTATAGCATGATCATTTTGGCTGGCGTGATAAAAAATTGCATTATTAGTATTACAACTTCTGAAGGCATATTTGTGTTCTTTAATACGGGTTTCAATATTTCTTACAGTTTCTCCTACGTATACTAAATCACAACTTATACAGGGAATGCTGTAGACACAGGCTTGTTCCTGTTTTGCAACGTTATTCCTAACCAATTTACTTTTTACAGTAGACGAATATTTGAACGCCAAAGCAAACTTAAAATCTTTCGTCAAAGGTTTTACTCTTTCTAAGCCGGCAATGTAAGCAAACTCACATATTGTTTTGGTTAACTGAAGGTTCCCGAGGGGCATAAAAAGATTTTCTGGCTTTAAAATACGCCTTTCTGATAAACCGCTCAGGATATTTTAAATCCTTAAAAATGTTCCAAATCTTTGAATTTTCCGGGTCCAGCAAATGTGGGCTACAAATCCTGAGTGCTCTTAGAAACATGGAAGAAATAATTGAGCTTTTAACCCCTTCATCAGGATATGAAAAATAATGAATGTACGAATTACAATGAGTAGGTTTTCTATAGACCATGAAATTGGGCTTTCCGCTTTCGTTAATGACTAAAACATCTAGAAAAGGTAATTGTTTGTCGTTCTTCTTAGATTTAAAGCAGGGAAGAATGATCAGTTTTGACGTTGAGTCCTTGTTTACGAAAGTTCCCATTGATGATGTACTTAGTTTTTTAGATAGAAAATTGCCAACATGTAACGTAGAACTAGGCATGCCCACATCTGTATTTATAGAAATGATAAAACTCTGGGTCACCAATAATGCTTTCTCCTTCGGTGAAGAATTTTATTTGCAACGTTTTGGTATGGGAATGGGGTCCCCTTTATCCCCAATACTGAGTACATTACATGGAATATTATGAGTCGGAATTGTTGCAAACAATATGTCCCAGGAATCTAATTTGGTTTCGTTCTGTAGATGATATTTTCTCATTTTGGCCTGACCACTGGAACAACTTTGACACTTTCTTTCAGTCATTAAATAATCTTGTTCCCTCTATTAAATTTAAATATGAATGGGAGAACGACAAACAATCGGAATCTTCATTTAACGTGCGTCTTCCTTATGTCGATTGGCGAGTCCCACTGATTAAAGACAACCCGGAATGAGCGCCAAAATTAGGACAATTTTCTTGGATAGTCTTTGTAGAGGAAAACTTACATCTGTGAGCAAGAGTCAAATTGTGGAGGTGTTTAAGAGGTAGAAACCCTCATAGACTGTATATAATTTGTCTGTAGCCCAACCCGGAATGAGCGCCAAAATTAGGACAATTTTCTTGGATAGTCTTTGTAGAGGAAAACTTACATCTGTGAGCAAGAGTCAAATTGTGGAGGTGTTTAAGAGGTAGAAACCCTCATAGACTGTATATAATTTGTCTGTAGCTCAACCTAACATCGATTTTGCTAGTTTTCATTGCTTGTATTTTTATTGTTTTCTAGTTTTTCTAGTTTTATTATTATTTCTACTACTATAATATATATATATATATATATATAGATATAGAGAAGAGAGAGAGAGAGAGAGACAGAGAGAGAGAGAGAGAGATCGAATATCAAACAAGCACAATCATGATTTTGCATAATGCAAAAATACCCCTACCAAGAAATGAACCCACCACCTCTTGAATAGAAGGTGAGGGCGTTAACCATTAGACTACGAGTACGAAAGAAAACACTGGTCAACAAAGATTTTTCATCAGAGTAAACTTTGTGGTGGCTGGATAGCATTTTTCACGCTGATTCCAAAACTGCATTCAGATTTTTTCTAGCACGTATAGTTTTCAAGATGAAGGCATATATATAACTACACAGATTTAACCATTTTAAATAGGCAAAATACTAATATTTCAACATTTGATTGTGTTTATTTTATTGTGTTTTTTTAGTTTATTCATCTTATTTATTTCAATTTTCTTAATTATACATCTTATGTATTTCAGGTGTGAGCTTTTACGTCTAGCAGCATTGTGATTCAGGCAACAACGCCGTGCTTTGTGTGTCAAAAGATCAGTCCAGTCCAAGAACTTGTTGTGTCAAGTTGGTGTACATTTTTTTTGAATTTATAGTTTGCTCAGGTCAGTCAACATGCCTCGACAATGTAAGAATGACCCCGACAAGTTCTGTTTCGTATGCGGCCAGTTGACAACTAAAACACAGCGACGAAGTATTACAACCGACATTAAGAAAATATACAAGCTATACTTTGGTTGCCATCTAGGTGACCAAGATAAACCATGGGCGCCACATCAAATCTGTTCTGGCTGTTCAAATGGATTACGTGATTGGCTTAACAAAAAGAAAGCTTCAATGCCATTTGCCATACCCATGATATGGAGGGAGCCGAGAGATCATCATGAAGACTGTTATTTTTGTAGTGTGAACTTAATGGGGTTTTCTGCCAAGAACAAACACCAGATTGTATATCCAAACTTGGATTCAGCACGTAGACCAGTAAAACATGATGAAACATTGCCCATTCCAATTCCCCCAAGTGATAGACTAGATTCTATCATAGATGACATGGAAAGTGATGAAGGTGCAACTGGCGTTTCCGGACCATCTACAGAACCAGAGTACACTTTTGAAGGTAGACATTTAGAGCCTAAAAAGTTAACCCAAGGACAGTTGAATGATCTTGTTAGAGACTTATCGCTGTCTAAAGAGAAATCAGAGCTTCTCGCCTCAAGACTAAAGGAGAACAATTTACTTGAGAACAATGTTCGTATTAGTTACTACCGAAAGCGGAATTTTGAATTAACAGCATTCTTTTCAGTAGACGGTCCTCTCTGTTATTGCCATGACATCAATGGACTATTTACAACCATATCTCAGACGTATGTGGCATCTGAGTGGCGCCTCTTTATTGATTCGTCGCAGAGAAGCCTGAAAGCAGTTCTTTGCATAATGGTAATATAATGCCATCCATCCCCATTGCCCATTCCGTCCATCTAAAAGAGACATATGACAATATGGATATACTACTTAAGGCAATCAAATACGACAGTCATCAATGGAATGTTTGTGGAGATCTAAAAGTTGTAGGAATGCTTATGAGTATGCAGTCAGGATTCACAAAATTTTGTTGTTTCCTTTGCCTGTGGGACAGTCGCGCCACTATAGAACATTACACCAAAAGTGACTGGCCACTTAGGTATACATATGTCCCAGGGATAAGCAATGTCCAGTCTGTCCCTTTAGTGGATCCCCAAAAGATCTATCTGCCACCTCTTCATATTAAACTTGGTTTAATGAAGAATTTTGTTAAAGCAATGGATAAAGTCAATTCTGAAGGGTTCCAATACCTTTCAAGGAAATTTCCGAAGGTTACTGCAGCAAAAGTGAAGGAAGGAGTTTTTGTTGGGCCACAAATAAGGGAGGTTTTGAATGACACTGAATTTGAAAAAGTCCTAAGTCCGCTGGAATTGAAAGCTTGGCTGGCGTTCAAATGGATATGTGAAAACTTTCTTGGAAGCAACAAGTCACCTGCGTATAAGGATGGAGTCAAGAACCTCCTTGATGCCTTCAAAGAAATGGAGTGTCGAATGTCGTTAAAAATTCACTTCCTGCATTCCCACTTAGATTTCTTTCCTGAAAACCTTGGTGCAGTGAGTGACGAGCAAGGAGAGCGCTTCCATCAAGATATTCAGATGATGGAGAAGCGCTACCAAGGATATTGGAATGAAAGCATGATGGCGGACCATTGTTAGATGCTGTATCGTGACAATCCAGGCCAAATTTGCAAAAGGAAATCACACTCACAGCGCTTTTAATAAAATAATGTATATATTCTTTATTTATAAGTACATTGAATAAGGTATATGATGTATTTGTTGTTTAGCATTCCTAAGTGTGATCTATACATCCATAAATTTTCTTATAGCAATATCAAAACTTAAAAATATCAAAACCAGTGTATCTATATAACTATACGTGCTAGAAACAAAATAAAACCAGATTCGGAATCAGCGTGAAAAATGCATTAAGAAAAGTGTGATCATGTTTGTGATGAGAAAAAAAGTTTCATTTTGTTGGCCAGTGAAATCGGAATAAAGTGGTGGTCATCAGCTCGAATGCAAAGGGTTAATACTTAAAACATCTCTTGGCTCGAAAGTTTTATTAACGTTTATCATGTCGTAATCCAATGGTTAGCGACCTCATCTCGTACTCAAGAGGTAATGGGTTGGAAGCGTGGTTGAGGTATATACCTCGTAACCTCGTAGCAGTTCCGCTATATTATATTTCTATTTTAGGTATTTGAGATGAAACTTTGTTTTTCAGGTTTTTACTGAAAATAAAGTAAAAATATTAAATTTCTAATCTGTTTCCAGGTTTACCAAAGTTTCATTTCGTCACTTTTCATTTCTTATACTGAAAACTATAACAATACTCATTGGTAATAAGATCAATAAGATCAATAAGATCAATGCTTTGCTTTAAAGGATATTTGTATAACTTTCCACATAAGTTAGTAAAATCAAATGTGCAAACAGCGGTTTAGTTACTCAGAAGGTTAAAACATATTTGCAGCTACATTTCGCTCATACAGTACGATTATACGCAAAATTTTAAATATAAATTTCGATTTACATTCGATGGGAGTTGGGGTGAGGGAGAGGGGTTAGGGGTTTTTTCTATTTCTATTTTTTTTGTTTTGTTTTAGGAAATGGCGTGTTTTGAAAAATGAGCGTTTGATAACAATCTTATAAAAGCGAAGGTTTCGCATAATTCTCTTGACGCATAATCCTCTTTTGCTTAATATGTGGACTTTTGTAAGCAACTGTACTGTAAACAATTTTTAGTTTCTACTTTTTTATAATTCTTTATTTTTTATTTATTTATGTAGGTGCGTGGTTTGTTAGCGTATGTTTTATGTATAGTATCATGGTATCATCGCATTTTTAAGACAAAAATCTTGTGGAATATTTTACTGCTTATTGAAGTAATTGTATTGAGATCTTCCTGGACCTATGTCGAGCGTTGGACTCAAGATAGCAATCGTGTCTAATCAAAACTTGGCTAACTGCGAATTCACGCGAGTAGTACCAAATGTTCGATTTGTGAACCCCTTCTATTTTGGTGTTTAGTAACTGACTTTTGTCATGGTGGTAACGAAATCAGTATTCAGTATACAGATGGCATAACACCCCTCACTCGCGCGATAACGACTTAGAAACTGTACCAGAAACAAAAAACGTGGCACTCATCCATATTTATGACGGGCTAAATACAAATAAAGTGACTTACAGTAACAATACAATACAATAACAATATTAGGTGTACTTCTAGGTGAGAAGCTCACCTTCAAAGAACGCATCAAACGCAACAATTAGATTGTAAAACTTGGCATATATATATATATATATATATATATATATATATATATATGCAGCACTTGAAGAAAAAAGGCCAGCATTAATCAATAGAAGAAGAGTGCTCTTTCATCAAGACAACGCACGATCTCATATCGCAAGAGATACCATACAAAAGCCATCCTCCATACTCACCCGACTTAGCCCCATCAGACTACTATCTTTTTAGGAGTTTAGCGAATCACCTGAAGGGAATGAAGATGTCAACAACAGAAGAAGTCGAAACAACCTTAAAGAACTTTTTTAAATCAAAGTCAAACGATTTTTACAAACATGGTATTGAAAAGTTAGTAGAAAGATGGAGACTAGTGGTAGAAACTGGTGGAAATTATATTACTTATTAAATTAATAAATGAATAAATATTTATTTAAATATAAATAACTTCAAAGAGTTGTTTGATTTCTATCCGTAAAATAATGATAAAAATGGAAAAAAAAAAAAATTAAAAAATGCCGCATTACTTATGGGATGACCTTAGGTCATCCCGTAAGTAATGCGGCATTTTTAATTTTTTTTTTCCCATCTTTATCATTATTTTACGGATAGAAATCAAACAACTCTTAGAAGTTATTTATATTTAAATAAATATTTATTTATTAATTTAATAAGTAATATAATTTCCACCAGTTTCTACCACTAGTCTCCATCTTTCTACTCACTTTTCAATACCATGTTTGTAAAAATCGTTTGACTTTGATTTAAAAAAGTTCTTTAAGGTTGTTTCGACTTCTTCTGTTGTTGACATCTTCATTCCCTTCAGGTGATTCGCTAAACTCCTAAAAAGATAGTAGTCTGATGGGGCTAAGTCGGGTGAGTATGGAGGATGGCTTTTGTATGGTATCTCTTGCGATATGAGGTCGTGCGTTGTCTTGATGAAAGAGCACTCTTCTTCTATTGATTAATGCTGGCCTTTTTTCTTCAAGTGCTGCATTTAAACGGTCCAACTGAGCACAGTAAACCTCTTTGGTGATAGTCTGATTTGGGTTAAGAAGTTCAAAATGGATTATGCCATTCATATCCCACCAAACGCACAAGAGAATCTTCCGTGGATGAGGCCCCTGTTTCGGCTGTGGTATTGGTTTTTCCCCAGGACTAATCCATTGTCTAGAACGTTTAATATTGTTGTACAGAACCCACTTTTCGTCTCCTGTAACAATCCTACTCAAAAATGGTTCACTTTTTAGCCGAGAAAGGAGAGATGAACAAATGTTGATTCTTTGCTGCAAGTGTACCTCTGACAGGTCGTGAGGAACCCATTGCCCCAATCGTGAAACCTTGCCTATCTCCTTTAAATGACGATGCACAGTGGAATGAGTTGAATGCAGTTTTTCAGCCAATTCTTCAACAGTTACAATCGGATTTTCTTCCACTGTTATTTTTAAAAGATCTTGATCAAATTCCACTGGTCGTCCTGAACGGGGTTCATCTTTGAGACTAACGTTTCCCGAGCGAAAATTCTGAAACCATATTTGGCACTTGCTCACACTAATTGTTCCTTCACCGTATACTTGACACAAACTTTCTGCTGTTAACTTAGCATTGTTGCCTTTTCTAAACTCCCAAAGCATAACGTTGCGAATGTGCTCTTTAGACACTTCCATAATATTCATCATTTAACGATAAGGGCACATTAAATTAACAATAATACAAAATTAATAGCTCAGAAAATGACGACTAAGGTATGTCAAAATGTAAGCCTTGGGTTAGGCTAAGCCATACAGGTACCTAGGCTTCGAGTTTAGTAGACTAGGCTAGTATAAAAATAAACCTGCTTTCGATTATTTCTATCTGTAAAATAATGATAAAAATGGAAAAAAAAAATTAAAAAATGCCGCATTACTTATGGGATGACCTAATATTAGGCTTTCGAAAGGCCTTTCAAAATTTCAAAAGGACATGTATATATATACAGGGCGTCCCAAAAAAATGTATACCACTTTAACAGCTGATAGCTCAATTGATGTTTCTTTCTTTCCAAGTTAAACCCATTAGAATTAATAATGGCAGTCAGACTAAGCTTTGAACAAAGGAAATTCATTCTAAAATGCTACTGGAAGTGTGAAAACGCAGTTGAAGTGCAAAGACAGTTTAGGAGGGAGTTTCAAACAGATCCACCAACGCGACTTACCATCACTCGAATTAGAGATAAGTTTGAAGCCGATGGAACTGTTCAGAATGTCCACAAGAAGCGTTCCGGAAGACCACGGACATCGACAAGCCCCACAAAGCAAGAAAGAGTACTGGAAACGTATCACCAAAGTCCAAGAAAATCTGTGCGGCAAGCGAGTCGTGAGGTAGGAATTTCAGAATCGTCTGTCCAACGCATTTTGAAGCGCTGTCAATGGAAAAGTTACATTCCAAGATTAGTCCATGCTATTAATGAAGATGATGATGATCCGGACCGAAGAGTGGAGTATTGCGAGTGGTACTTGGCACGATGTGGATGTGGATTGGACGAAGGGGTTTCGTAGAATACCCTCCGCGTTCACCAGACCTCACACCACTAGACTTTTTTTTATGGGGATACTTAAAAGACAAAGTCTACGCTATAAAACCTGCAACAGTCGCTGAATTGAGAGCAGCCATTGAACGAGAATGCACACAAATACCAAACGAAATGTTTCGTGATGTTTGCGATTCCATTGCTTCGCGTTATCAGCAGTGCCTGGACCAGAACGGACGTCAGTTTGAAAACAGGCGTTGACAAAACAATTAAATAATGTATGTAGATTCTATTACATTTTGAAAATGAAATGTATTTTAATAAACACTGCCTTTATAATTATTTAAAGTGTGTATACATTTTTTTGGGACGCCCTGTATATATATAACGTGTTTATATACAGGGGTTTGATCAGAATAATGGAAACACTCGCATTTTCGATGCTATATTTTCTGGTATCATTAATGGTATTATGTACTTTATTAAATTCATAACCGTGGGGACTGTTCGTCGAGATACAGGAGCAATTATGGGACTTTTATTACTGAAACACCACCCAAACGGGCTCCTACTCTCATGTCCCTTTCACAGGCAATCTTTTACAATCGCTATATTTTTATTTATTTTAAAAGAACATGAAAGAAATAGAAAATAGGTAAAGTATGAAATATAGAGGTTTTCATTGTTTCTTTTATACTTTATCTGGGTATTCTGTATAATTCCTGGGTATTCTACAGAATGCCAAGACTGATTTAGGTAAAATATTATTTTAATATCGAAGTCTACGGGAAAATTATTGAATGCCGGGTTAATTGAATGCCCGGTAAGGTTAATTGAATGCCAGTTTAGATTGGTTGACGATTGGTTCAGTTAAGTCGTGATATTTTCGTTAGTTTTGACAGTAAACGAAAATATCATGACTTAACCTAACCAATCGTCAAGGGCGTACAGTTGACCTAACAGGGCATTCAATTAACCTAACCGGTTGTTTGAACCCGTTGACCCTGTCTTTAACACATTGTCGGTATCATGTCAGGCATTGTAAAGAATGGAGAATATTCTGGAAACTCCGGTGACTCTTATCTTATCACAGCGGTCAAATGTTTTCAACGAAACATCAAGATAACGATACAAACAGTGGAAGCTGTTCCAAGTTATGCCGTGGTGCATGGTGGTATAAAAGCTGCCATAGCTCCAAACTAAATGGTTTTCAGTATGAAGGAAACCACACTTCCTACGCTGATGGCATCAATTGGAGTTCATTTCGTGGACAGGATTACTCCTATAAGAAAACTTCTTTGAGTCTTAGACCGAAATTCCTTAACTAAATCGAAAATTATTTAGAAATACCATCAAACTGACTAGGCCTTTCAAAATATGTTTCGAGAAGTTACTCGTACGTTTCAAGTAATAGTAAAAGGTGCAATAATATCCACTTTCTCATTTTTATTCCTTAAAAGTTTTTTGAATGAACTTCGTGTCAGAAATTCGCTGTATATCCCATTCAGAATGAATAGTTCATCAGATGTTCATATCGGGTGATTTGTGGAATAGAGATCGTCTCTTTATAATGTAACTAATTAATATTTTAGTGAAACTATAAAATATACAAGAAATAAAATTGTTGTAAAATTTCATATTTTCTTTTTTATCCATAATTTTTCTTGTCAATTGTGAGTAAAAAATCTTGAATATTTATCGCGACTTTTTATGTTGAATTTTGCTTAAACTTTTTTCCATTTAGAATTGAAATTTTAATTGTCTTCCAGTTAAATCATTTCGTTGAAGATGCCCGAAATGAGAGGTCTTCAGTGAGAACCGTTGTTGAAGCAGTATCCCGAACTCTTTTGTAACTTCATATACTCTCAGACCCCTTGTCACAGAATTTGGACTTCAATTTCCCTCGCCACGATCGACTTTCTCCCGACCTCCCTTCGCGTGAGATCCGTTCGAGTGACCTTCATTGGTTTCATCTCTGTTAGTTCGACCATCGATTCTAATATTTCATTTAACATGGATCGCTTCACTGTTGAAATATGAAATCTCTTCAGCATCTTTACTCAACAGTCCCGCCCCTCAATCTCTTCAACCGTAGTTGAGTCGGAGTCTTCATCACCTCTACGATACTGAAGCAGTGAAGCGCTTGCGTATCTCTCGTTTGTATATAGCTTCAATATTTCCTATTTGTTTAATTTTTCTTATTTACAATTAACTTTCTGTTGAGTGTCAAAAGGAAAATAACTCATTTGTCCTTCTTCATCGATTAACTTTATGTTTATTCAATAATAAATAATCTATAAAAAATTATGAAAATGGTAAATGTGATAATCATTAAAAATGTGTTGAGAAAAGATGTTTCAGGAAAGCGAATGATAGCGTCAGTTGCGAACTAATATAGTGGCGGTTAACGCCAGTCTTTTATTTCTGATCTTTACAATTTTTTTTTGTTATGAAAAAGGGCTCAAAATGGAGAATTCCTTCATAGTTGATTTGTATGATGACTTTAATATAGGAAAGTATGAATCTGAAAATAGAGAAAATAGTGAATTGTTTCCTTATTTGGAACATTTAATTAATGAAAAATGAATTACGAAATTTCAAGTTACTTTATCCTTTTCTACAAATATAGAATACATTAACAAAACATCTACAGACATTTTGTGTAAAATTAATATATATATACATGTAGGTTTATGTTTACTTGCAACAATTTAATAAAGTACTCAATTTCCCATAATAATATGTAATGTATTGAGAGTGAATAAAGTAATTTGTGCTTTTAATGTAGTTAGAAAAAGGAAATTGATAATTAAGTGGTAATTTTGGTGTCACAATCTGTTTCATGACATAAAAAGGGTTCCATTTTTTATGTAAATTTCAAAACTTACTTTTTCATTGAAATTCTATATAACAAAAAGGTTGATGCGTATAAATTACTTGTAAGAAGAGAGGACTGTAGTGCAAAGGCATAATATAAGTTATTCAGCTGTCACTTATATTTAATATTCATAAGTAAAAGACACATGGACAAGATTTAAAGTGTGGGAAAATAGGTGGATGTCATATCGCAAATACCAAACAATGCTATCTTCTTGAACCAATTTGAAGCGAATTTAAATTCCTTTTACTGCTCAGTTAATTGTCCATTAATAGAGAATAAGTGGTGAATAATGGTGATTTAAGTGCGATTTTAAAATAGCCTAAAGGTGACACTGAAATTTGAAATGTCCAAAATATGACTCGGGAAAGTAATGAGTTGTGACATCCTTGAACCTAATCTGAAAGAGACGCCCATTTTGGGATTTGAATAATGAACGAAAAAGTAAATAAAATTAATCTAAATGATGGTACACTCACAGGACGAGGGGTGTTCCGAGATAAACCAACCAAGGACAAGTAGATTAAAATGTATGAAAAGGGAAGGGTACTTCAAAGTCAATTATTAGAAGCTATTTACTGAACTGGTTCAGGAAAATCAGCTCCAAAAATGTCAACTTCAACACTTTTGACTCAATTCTTGACGATTATTGTGCTGAGCAATTTCGTTTGTGGAGACAGCAGTGAACCTACGATCAGGGAAACAGAAAGTCTCTTCAAAGAGATTGGTTTCTCTCCTGACTGCGTGTCTCAAACTCTGGCACAATGTGAGAACTCCGCAAGAGATTCCTTTTTGATGGGAATGAAAATTCACTCTCATTCAATGCAAAAGACAATCGCCAAATTGAAGGAAATTCAAAAACGTCCTCGAAATTGTGCGGATCTTTTTAACATCGGTGACAAAGAGTCTGGGATTCGAGCAGTGTACCCTTTCAGTTATGGAGAAAATCAGCCCGTTTCTGTTTTCTGTGACCAGATTACAGATGGAGGGGGATGGACAGTGATTCAACATCGCGATGCTCTTCCACAAAGAGAAAACTTCTTCAGGAAATGGGTTGAATACCAAATTGGATTCGGCATTTTGACTGGAGAATTTTGGCTCGGCCTCAACAGAATTCATGCCCTCGTTAGTGATACTTTGATGGAACTGAGGGTGGACCTTGAGGATTTTCAGGGAATAAAGCGTTGGTGAAGTACGAACACTTTTACATCGGAGATGCCACTGAGAAATATCGACTAGATTTAGGAGAATATTCTGGAAACGTCGGTGACTCTTTAACTAGTCACAGCGGTCAAATGTTTTCAACGAAAGATCAAGACAACGACAGCAATGACGGTGGAAACTGTTCGAAGATGTACGCGGTGCATGGTGGTATAAAAACTGCCATCACTCAAACCTAAATGGTTACCAGCATGAAGGAAACCACACTTCCAAAGGTGATGGCATCAATTGGCACGAATTTCGTGGTGTATATTACTCTTTAAAGCAGTGGTTCTTAACCTTTTTACTACCATGCCCCCTCTAGGAATTGGCCCTTCCCTCCACGCCCCCCTTCAATCAAAATAACATTCTCAATAACTTCTCAATATTAGCCCATGCTCTCGTTAAGCGAATAACAAATACAATTAGAGAAATTCCTGTTTCTAGGGGGGCGCGCCCCCCCGGTTAAGAACCACTGCTTTAAAGAAAACTTCTCTGAGCCTTAGACCGAAATTCCTCAATTAAGTCAAAAATTATTTATAAAATCTTGAAATATGGAGAGCCCTCCTGAAATATCTTTAGAGAAGTCAAATGTATGTTTGGAATAGTTAGTAGTATAAATAATAATAACAGTAATGGTAGTAATAGTAGTAATAGCAGTGGTAGGTGCGATAATATGTCATTTCTTAATGTTATTCTTTAAAAATCTAAAAGTGTCATGGTTGACTTTAGTGAAAGAAATTCGCTCTGCGTTCACTCCATAATGGAATGTGGCTAAAATATTTTAATGTAAAAATGTAAAAGACAAAAAACTAAATTGTAAAATTTAATATTTTTCTTAGTCATATTTGATCTTCTGAATGTATATATATATACATATATACTGTATATATATGATGCTATATTTTCGGGGTGATTCTACTTTTTAGAAAACAACACGCTTTGTATTTTTAAACATTGACCAATAACAGTGGCGTACATAACGGGGGCATAGGGAGCATAGGTCCCCCATTGTAAAAGTTACTACTATTCTCATTAAAGATATTTGAAAAAGAAAGTTTAAAAAATCGATAACTTTGCAAAATTCACCACAAAAAAATCTTGATGTCATGTGGAATTTCAGTTATTTCATGGTTACCAAGACATGTTATTAACTCAAAACTCAAAAGCAATTTTGGCTGGCTTAGGAACGTTTATTTATGTCTTTATACGTACGATTAATTTGTGAAAATTTAATTCTTTGCCCGTAAATTGGAAATAAAATACAAGTGAATCTTTCCAAGATGCAATTCATTTTGATTCCAAATCGATCATCATAAATTTTGAGCTGACACTCACTGTGTGTGTGTGTGTGTGTGTGTGTGTGTGTGTGTGTGTGCCCCCCTTTAAGAAATGCTGTGTACGCCCCTGACCAATAACCATGTTTTTTATTAATATTGTTCATAAGTAATTTTATTTAAAATATCAGCCTAAAAGTTGTCAAATGTTGCTAAAAGAAAACCTTCTTTGGTCACATCTTAGTCTCATTAAATCTTACTGTTAAATATTAACAGTAATTTGTTGTAATTAATTATTTAATATGGATTATAAAGATCTGCAAAATTATATTCAAATGTGATTTAATTCAATACCTAATAAAATATCAACTTGAAAGGGATCAAATAATGCAGAATACCTTATTTGGTCATATCCTAAGACTATATTAACTCGAGTTGATGATAATTACGAGTAATTTATTTGTTTCATTCTTATAACATTAATTAGGTGTCAATAAGTATTTTACAATAACGTATCATGATACGTTCCGGATTTTCAATATGGCATATTTTCCTGTCTTTGATTGCGGCTAAATATTCAAAGTACGGAAGAGAGTTCAAAATATTTGATATCCTCTAGTCTAGTGCAGAGGTTACCAATAGGTGGACCACAGTCCGGATGACGACGAATTTTATAAGAACCGACGGGAATAAATCCCCTACGCTGATTAGCTCAAAGGATTTACTTTGAAAGATAGGCCAACCAAATGCCATTTCGAAAATCAAAATACAATTTTGTCTACTCTTTTCGTGAAGTTTAAATTTAGTCTTCGCATAAAGAGATTGAAGTTGGTGATTTTAAATTGATTTCATTAAAACAATATCGGCCACACTACGAAAACATTCCGAAAATAAAATTTGAGTTACGGAACTTGGTAGAAATACAAAAATGGTGCAATAGTGTTTGCGCCAAACTTTAACTTTTTTGCCAAAGTGTTAATTTTCTTTCTTTTTTGTTTTTGTTTTTTTTTAACCAAAAGAACTGTTATGAAATAAATAAACATTTCTACCAGGATCTCTTTTAATAATTAGACCAATGTTGTTGCACATAAAAAAGTACAAAAGCACAAAAAAAAAGGAGTTTCTAAAGTCTATTTGTACAAAATCTGTAGTTTTTATTATTTAACAGTGGTTTTTTTGTCTAAATCGTCACTGAAGCAGATAATGGTGATAATTTGACCCTAATATTTAAATTCTTGTACTTGCCCTCTTGGTTCACCTTTCATTTTGAGACATTAAAATTAATGTCGTGGTTCTGCAAATATAATTCGCAATTTTTATAAGATAAAATACTAAAATTTAAAGGTTAAAAGCCGGAAGTAACTTCATTAAATACAAACATAAAATGCCAAAGTTTATAATTTACTTACTTCCAAGTAAAATGTAAACAGAAATTGTTACAACCTTTGGAATTAAGAAGGTTATAAATGCAAAAGATAAATAATGTCTACAGTAATATTAAAAACAATTAAACCAATTATAAATGATCAAATTATATTTTCTAAACGCGAAGGTTTAAATTTCAGTTTGGAGATATGAAAAGGACTGATAGTCATTTATAGTTGGTTTGATTTTGTGTATGTATAAGACTTATAACATCTTCAAATATGAATTGCTATTACACTTACCAAGATTGGATAAAACATCTACATGACCGCGAATGCTCGAATGGGAAGGGCGTGAAAGTAGTCTGAGAGTAAGATAACTCAGTCCTTTATGTTCGTGTGTATTTTAAATTGACAGTCGGTGCAGCCAACAAAAGTAAGAGTGCATGCAGGACACATATATTTGTAAATCACACCCGAACACGAGTCCCGAATTCGATATTCGTTTTGTTTAAATGAAGATTTGATAGATTTCTTGTTAATAAAAATCAATTTAAAATTCATTTGGGAATAATGATTTAATAGTAATGACTTCAGTTTTGTTTCTATTTTGTAAAAGGTATACCCAATGAATGGTATGTTAAAATATTTTATGTCTTCCGGCAAGGTTGGTATTGCTGAACTTGGTCTATAAACATTATCTAAGAATCATTTTATGCAATTCTGACTTATAGGTTTTGGAAATATATTGTTACAAAAATATCTGTCGGTATTTCAATTGCCTCTTCAAATTATTGCAATAAGATAAAATTTTATGTCATACTCAATGATGTAGGGATGCTATAAATTTTAAACAACTTAGGTAAAGAACGAAGAAAATTAGAGCGAGGTCCTATGACAGTTTTCTTGCTTGATTTGAAAGTTGTTTCGACATTTCACAATTAAGATATCTAAAAGGGAAAGGAAGTTGTTTATTTAACTTCTCACACTTTACTACTGAGTTAATCTAAAAGCCTATTGGCTTGATCAGTAAAGTCAAATAAAACTTCTATAAAATTTAGGCTTGAACTGATAAAGGCAATAATTCGCCAAATAGTCGTTCATGATGAAAGATAAAGTGTTAATATTTTTGCCTCATTTCGTAGATGTTTCTTGTTCATGAAAGCCAGAATCTGTAATTTATCTCAAAGTGTAAGTAATATATGGCTCATTGGGCCAATTACTAAAATGATGTAACCAAATCTTTTGCCTTCAAACGAAAATGTTAACTTTTTTAGCATAGTTGTTTCACCACCAAAATGTTAAGGAAGACGCGATTCGGAAAAATGGTGCAGGAACTGTAATTGAGAATTGGAGTTTTGATAAAAAGCAAAAACACACACTACTTAACAGTACAACCTTTGTAAAGCATAAACTGTAGATGTTTTCACACCAGTAACTGTGCTTTGTAAGATGCTTTATAAATTCAATATAGTGGCACATGGTCAAACACTGTTAAAGGTTCTCCGAATTTGAACAGTGCCCTTTTAGAATCAGGACTCCCTTGCTAAGTGTATTTTTGGGGTTGTGCAACCTCCTTTGCAACAGTAAAGGTCATGTTGACAAAGGGGGCCTACAAGTTTTACGTGGGAACTAAACCACGGATCCACACATCTCTGGATGGAAAGGACGTTCACCCATCCAACTATTATCACATTCATATCGCTTAACTTCGCTGATTTATGGGAAACCGTGCTCCGACATGGCTATATTGTGGATTCAACATTTTTAGGCAACACAAAAATAATTGTCTTACGCGTTCGGAATCTTCTTTTAACTCGCGTATTCCTCATGTCGATTGGCGAGTCCCACTGAGTAAAGATAACCCGGAATGATGCCAACATTAGGACAATTTTCCTGGATAGTCTTCATACAGGGAGACTTACATCTGTAAGCAACAGGCAAATTGTGAAGGTGTTTAAGAGGTAGAAACCCTCATATACTGTATATAACTTGTCTGTAGCTCAATCTAACATCGATTTTGCTTTTTCTCATTGCTTGTATTTTTATTGTTTTCTGTTTTTTCTAGTTTTTATTATTATTATTATTATTATTATTATTACTATAATATATATATATATATATATATATATATATATATCTCTCTCTCTCTCTCTCTCTCTCTCTATATATATATATATATATATATATAGAGAGAGAGAGAGAGAGAGAGAGAGAGAGAGAGAAGATTGAATATCAAACATGCACAATCATGATTTTGTATAAGGCAAAAATACCACCAGGAAACGAACCCACCACCTTTTGAATAGATAGAAAGTGAGGGCATTAACCATTAGACTACGAGTACGAAAGAAAATCTGAATAAAGTGGTTGCCATCAGCTCGAATGCAAAGGGTTAATACGTAAAACACCTTTGGGCGCGAAAGCGTTATGCGTTCCCTCAGTTAATGAAATATCCTCAAAGTTTTATTAACTTTTATCATGTCGTAATCCAGTGGTTAGCGACCTCACCTCGTTCTCAAGAGGTAGTGGGTTGGAAGCATCGTAACCTCGTAGCAGTTCCTCTATATATATTTCTTTTTAGGTATTTGAGATGAAACTTTGTTTTTCAGGTTTTTACTGAAAATAAAGTAAAAATATTAAATTTCTAATCTGTTTCCAGGTTTACCAAAGTTTCATTTTGTCACTTTTCATTTCTTATACTGAAAACTATAACAATATTCATAGGTAATAAGATCAATAAGATCAATGCTTTGTTTTAAAGGATATTTGTATAACTTTCCACATAAGTTAGTAAATTCAAATGTTCAAACAGCGGTTTAGTTACTCAGAAGGTTAAAGCATATTGGCAGCTACATTTCGCTCATGCAACACGATTATACGGAAAATTTTAAATATAAATTTCGATTTACATTCGATGGAAGTTGGGGTGAGAACGGGGGGATTAGGGGTGCTTGGTTTTTTTTTGTTTTCCTATTTTTAGGTGTTGTTGTTTTTGTTTCAGGTAATGGCCTGTTTTGAAAAATGAGCGTTTGATAACAATCTTATAAAAGCGAAGGTTTCGCATAATCCTCTTGACGCATAATCCTCTTTTGCTAGATATGTGGACTTTTTTAAGCAACTGTACGTGTAGTAATGCTTAGTTAAGAATATTAAATTTTGTTTAATTAAATAAGATAATGTTTAATGTAAATCATTTACTAATAATTATGAAACTAATTGTTTAAAATGGGTAGGGTTGGTAATACTGAATAGGCTTTGAGAGTGGACTACCCTATAACGGTTTTCAGTCTTGAGGCAACGCCTTACGCGATAGGTTATTTAATGTAACGTAAAATTAATTTAGTGAGTGTCCCTCTCCGACCTAAATATATTTAGTAATATTTCATACTCGCATATCCCCTAATTAACTAAACCATTTCGAAATTAATAAAACGTAATAAGTGTTAATAAGAGTGTTATATACCTTCCCCCGTCCCTCTGCTTTCTAACGGTCTTTTAGAGTCAGAACTCGGCGTCGCTACCGGAAACTATACGAAGAAAGTGATAAATGAAAGAAAGAGCCGATAGAGAATAAATAGAGATATAGTAAAGTAGGAAGAAGCGTAAATAAATAATGAAGAAAATAAATAATAAAACGTAGCACTACATTCTGGTGGCTAGCGGTGATCTTACATCATATTTTGTGAGGCTTACCCACGTGTTAGTATTTCCATTAAAATTCTTAAAACCCGGTATAATAACAAATAGCGTTAATGAATATTTTATTTCGATTATTAAAATATCTAAATGCAAATTTTACCCCGTTTGCAGGCAAATTTCGATTTTCATGCCTTAAAATTTCATTGTAAATAAAATTTAAAAATGGCGCTTCGCATCCTGATAGCGTCCCTGAAAAACTTCACGCCTCAAAAATTAATTTCGTGAGAGTTCGTTGGATTCTGAAATTCATCGTTTGTTCCGTTACGTTCACAGTCTAGTGACTCAAAATTCTTAGTCGCGGTACAGACTCGGTAGAAAAGTTTGTCTGACTCCATATCGCGAGTCATTATTACGTTAAATTTCGTGCATTTTGGTCGGAGAGGATATAGTTTGAAAATTATCGTGCTGCCTGAAGACTCAATTTTCTTATTTTTTTCGTCTCTTCCACTGTATGCCTGGTTCAGCTTACCTCTGTTGTTTACTTGTTTGTTTAAAACTTTTGGAATTAGTAGTAATTGTAATATAATAATAACGATTAATATAGAAAAAAAAAAAAAAAAAAAAAATTGTACGTAAGTATAGTTTGAATACAGTATGATACACAATTCATATGGTCCTTTCAAAGTGTTTCAGCGAAAATTTGTATCGCATTTCTGGGTATATATACATATATAGTACATTTCAGGAACATGAGAAATTTTCTGGGGTTCATTAGCAGATTTTTTATTATATTTCGATTGTTTGTAAATATAGGTTTACGGGCTTCTTGCTTTGCTCGCTTCGCGCTAAAATAGGATTACGTTACAGTTAAGGGACAAATCGAAAAATAAATCTTAAAAGATATTAAAAATTGTCAGATTGGGCCGTATAGGATTGTGTTAAATTTCAAAAATAAGCTAAATTGGTTTAATGGAACTAGAGAAATTGTGTTGTGAAATTTTCTATAAAAGTTGTTTTGGATATTTTTTTATACTCATTAATTATATACAATTTGGTAGGTAAGCTGGTTATTTATTTTTTTTCCTCTGTTTCTTTCGATTCATTTCACGACAATTCCGACATATTTGGTAAGATGGCTATTGTATCGTACGTAAGAAGAATTTCTTGTAGGCCTATCGTAAAATATTGTTCGGAGATTAACCGTTATTACGGTATGTCTATTGAGTAGTAAATTTTTAGTTATTTAACAAAATTTTCATTGGTTTAACATAAATAAGCATAGGATTTTCCTTTAAAAAGCACAAATGTTGACTTAAATTCTTAATAGCTCTTTCCGCGCGTAACATTGAATTTATTAAATATAGGGCCTAAAAGCGGCAGAAAATTTTATTTTTATTTTGGCGGCCAATGTGAGTTACGGTACACATTTTACTAAATCTGGAAATTATAATTTTTTTGAATTACAGAAATTTGTGTAGAAAATTTTCTTTACGTTTTAGGAATTCATTCAATAATCAATTTTATTTGTACAAGTAGACCGATTTTTATTTTTCTTGCCAGTTCAATGACAATGGTAAAATTTTTAGTTCAAATTTAGATTGTATTCTAAAAAGGATGTTTTAATTTGATATTTTAATTTGGAATTAGAAATGAAAAATGTCCTTTTTTTTTAGTTTGAGCGTTTGCATGGAAAATATTACGAAATTATGTTAGGATATAATGCAGTTTCATTCGGTTAGGGATATTTGTATAGAGGTTCGCTTACAAACAAAGCGACCGCTCTCAATTACGAAATGTTTTAGTTTTGTTTACAGTGGATTGTGTGTAATTTTTTGGTGCATATGATCTATTCTTATTTAGTATAATTATGCAAATTTGTATTTTCACTTGGAAACGATAAATTGCTGAGATTTCTGTGATTTGAAAACCATACTGAGGTTTCTGTTGAAGGAGAGAGTTGTATCAGATGTAGTTTGCGAATTGCAAGTTCAATTCTTATGAAATTTGACGTTTCAAGTTGGAATTACTGTAGTAAAATAATTTTTGGTAGTAATAATTAAATTTTTTTACTTTTTAATAACTGTTTAGAAAATTATTATTGTTTAAACCTTCAGTCGGAGTTAACTAGTGCATTTGAAACATTGACTCAAGTGTACACTCGGAAATGGAGCCTCCTAGATAGCCAGTAACGTTTTTGTGGCGTTTGTGTGCTCCTCCTCAAAGCAAGAGGGTTCATGATTGTCAGAGAATGGATGACATGAAGTTTCTGGGGTTCATTTTTGTCTTTTGTATTTGGAGGTATTGAGGCGATTTCTGACGATAGTTTGAACAATAATAATTCTTAAATTATACTAACAGTTACTATGTATGGGCGCTTTTATAATTATACTGTACAATTTTGGTTCGTACATTTTGACTTTTTTTATCTTCTCTGCTGTAACTGCCATAAGTGACCTTATTGGTAGCTAGATTTGATTAAATTTTTGCGAAATTTTTTATATTTTTTTCCGTGAATTTGGCCAGAGCAAATGTGTAGTTAGTATTTCGAAGTGAACTGTCGAGAAAATTCGATAAATTAAATATGAAATGATAAGCAGTAGAGAAACACGTTTAGAATAAGCTTTTTTTTCAAAATTGAAAAGGCTCAGTTTGGGGTCAACCAAGTTGAATCCGAGTTCCATCAAGTGAGTTTAGTCGACCGGATAGGTGATCGATCACCAATGAGAGAGAGAGAGAGAAGAGAAACCCAGACTGCGCAGGGACTTGGCGCAGGATGGTTTCGGAAGAGAAGAGAGAAGAGAGGAACCGAATGCGCAGGGAATTAGCGCAGGACAGTTCCGGAAGAGAAGAGAAATTTACGTGTGCAGGGTCTTGGTACACGAAAGTTTCGATCGAAGATGGTCTACTGGTATTTTTCGGGCAGTAGCTGGTCACGTTGCTCGAATGCTTCGCTAAATATGTGTCAACAAAGCGCGCGGTAGACAAGCCACGAGAGCTTGAACGGGCGCCTACGACTGTACTGTCCATACAGACATACAGTAGGTTCGTTGGGAAACGGCCTACGGCGGAGTCATCGTTTGATTGTTGCCAGTAGAAGAGTCTTTCAGCTGGACGTAGGAAGAGCAGCGTTCACCGACAAGAGTGGAGATGAGACAAGGCGAGTTTCTTCATCGACTTCTAGAATTGCAAATTCCGTCCAATTCCAGCGCGTGGTCCCGCTTTCAGATATCTCCCCCCCTGATCCTTTTAGAATTGGACGTCTCTTGTTTTTTTTTTCCGCCATTGGAGAGAGAGCGGAACCATTATAGCGTGCTGCCCTGTTGCATATTGATTGATGCAATCCCTTGCATTCTAGCGAAGTGAGTAGGAGAGCTGCGATTGAAAATTGAAATCCGTTGTCAGCGTGCGGAGTGTCATCTAAACAACGTCCAGCAAATAAATGTACTGATTATTATCTAATGAAATTATAAGTGAAAAGGGTCCGATTATTGCCCATATTTGTTGTGTTTTTCGTGAAATAGTATGTGCGCTCTTGGTCAGTATTTTATGTAAACTTTTTCTTATTTTTTTTCTATGTTGCCCTGATAGTAACTGTATAACTATACAAATAATTGTTTCGAATGTAAAGCGATCGTTGATGAGAAATCGCGGGAATAGATTGTGAACTTGAGATTTGTGTAGCCACTGTAACAAAATTTTCTGTTTTTTTTTTGGCATGTATAGATTAGTTACAGGTTGTAATTTAATTATTAGAGTGAAATGTTATTTTATGCAAATGTGAAAATTATAAAGTTTTCGGTTTTGTAATATGATACAATATATGTATGGGAATTGTCATTCTATTATTTCTTGTCTATTTCTAAACTTTGAAAAAAAAAAAAAAAAAAAAAAAAAAAAATGAAAATATGTAAGTTTGTTGAATAAATTTATTGACATTGTTAAACGATATTAATAAGTTTTACTAATGGAAAAACTTATTTTCAAGGGGGTGATGCGAGTGTAGTAATGCTTAGTTAAGAATATTAAATTTTGTTTAATTAAATAAGATAATGTTTAATGTAAATCATTTACTAATAATTATGAAACTAATTGTTTAAAATGGGTAGGGTTGGTAATACTGAATAGGCTTTGAGAGTGGACTACCCTATAACGGTTTTCAGTCTTGAGGCAACGCCTTACGCGATAGGTTATTTAATGTAACGTAAAATTAATTTAGTGAGTGTCCCTCTCCGACCTAAATATATTTAGTAATATTTCATACTCGCATATCCCCTAATTAACTAAACCAATTTCGAAATTAATAAAACGTAATAAGTGTTAATAAGGAGTGTTATATACCTTCCCCCGTCCCTCTGCTTTCTAACGGTCTTTTAGAGTCAGAACTCGGCGTCGCTACCGGAAACTATACGAAGAAAGTGATAAATGAAAGAAAGAGCCGATAGAGAGTAAATAGAGATATAGTAAAGTAGGAAGAAGCGTAAATAAATAATGAAGAAAATAAATAATAAAACGTAGCACTACAACTGTAAACAATTTTTAATTTCTACTTTTTTATAATTCTTTGTTTTATTTATTTATGTAGCTGCGTGGTTTGTTAGCGTCTGTTTTATATATAATATGATGGTATCATCATACGTTTAAGACAAAAATCTTATGGAATATTTTACTGCTTGTTGAAGTAATTGTACTCAGATCTTTCTGGACCTATCTCGAGCGTTGGACTCAAGATAGCAATTGTGTCTAATCGAAACTTAGGTAACTGCGAAGTCACGCGAGTAGTACCAAATGTTCGAGTAGTGAACCCCTTCTATTTTGGTGTTAAGCGAGTGATCTTAATAATTGTGGTAACGAAACCAATATTCAGTATTCAGATGGCATAACACCCCTCACTCACGCGATAACGACTCAGGAACTGTACCAGAAACAAAAAACGTGGACCTCATTCATATTTATGACGGATTAAATACAAATAAAGTGACTTTAAATCCGTGAAACGCATCATATATAATTCTAAGAAATAAAAAAGCAGAATATAAACTTGCGTAAACATATAAATAATAGAATAACTAAAGGAATACTCTAACAATATTAGGTGTACTTTTAGATGAGAAGCTCACCTTCAAAGAACGCATCAAACGCAACAAGTAGATTGTAAAACTTGGCATATATATAAAAAACATTTTAAAATATATATTGGTGAATCTGTATTAGAACCACAGATTAAGGAAAATACGGCATAAGGAAGGACATCATTAAATGTATTGTATCAAATATTGTGAGAATGATAACGGGTGTTTAAACAATGGTGACCCCCTCAAATCCTTGATTTATATATCCTTATAAATTCTTAAGCTAAAAGACTCGAGTATGGTAAATAATTACGCAAATCAGATGAAACAACCAAGTAAACGGTTCAATAAATCTAAGAGATCGGAACCATTATTTCCAAAACCTTGAAACCGCACTCGAAATATCAACAAAATCTTTCACGTTTAGAATAATCAAGAAACAAAAAACAAAATGGTTCTCGTACAAATTTTTGTATTCATTTGAAAAATAAAATTTTCATTTATTTAAATGTTGTTCCCTCATTCCGTTTTCTTCATTGGTCATAAAACCTTTAAAGAAAATGAGTTTGATGTTTTTAATTCCCGTTTTATTCAACATTAGAATAATCTCAACACAAACTCTTTAGGTTCTACAACCATTATTTATTTCATTTTAATTCACTGTACTATAATTAAATAGCAGTTCAAGGAGGTTTTTAAGTCATTTTAGTGAAAAACTAATCCAACGTATTGGAGACATATCACAACCCAGCGATTAGGTAATGAATGTAAGCAATACAGGGTGTTCATAAAGTCAGGCGAGTGAATATGCATGTACCCTTGACCATATTCACTTGCGTTACTTTATGAACACCTTGTACGGTGGAAACTACATGAAATACTATGGCTCCATGGCAGTACTTATACATTTATATTCCCTGTATTTATGTTTTTGGAAAATAACAACTATTATTATTATTATTATTATTATTATTATTATTATTATTATTATTACGTGTTCTTTAATATTAGTTAATTAATATGTGTCTTTATTCTGAGGTTTTCCTACAATTTTGAGTATCGAATTTAATTTCTGAATTTTGGTCTAAGACTGAGAGAAGTTATCTTTAAGGAATAATGATGCCCATGAAATGTACGCCAACTGATGCCATCGGTGTATGAAGTGTGGTTTCCTTCATATTGATATCCATTCAAATTCGATGAATGGCAGTGTCCATACGACCATGCTCCGCGGTGATTCTTCGAACAACTTCCACCTGTAAGAGTGTCGTTGTCTTGATCTTTTGTTCAAAACATTTTGCCGTTGTGACCACCGAATGATTCCCCGGCGTTGCCCAAATATTCTCTTAAATCCAAAAGGTATTTCTGAACGCATCTCTGATGTAAAAGTATTCGTGCTTGACCCAACGCTTTTTCCCTTCGAAGTCTTCAAGGTCCACCTTCAATTCCATCAGAGTGTCACCGACAAGGGCATGAGTGTTATTTAGGCCGAGCCAAAATTCTCCCTTCAGGTTTCCGAAACCAGTTTGGTACTCCACCCACTTCCGAAAGACATTTTCTCTCTCTGGAAGAGCCTCTCGATGTTGAATCACTGTCCATCCACCTCCGTCAGTAGTTTGGTCGCACAAAACAGAAACGGGTCAGGTTTCAATACTGAAAGGGTACACCGTTCGAATCCCGGACTCCTTGTCACCAAGGTTAAATATATCTTCACAATTACGAGGACGTTTGGGAATTTCAATCAAGTTGACGATTCGCTTTTCGACTGAATGCAATTGACTTTCATTCCGAGAAAGGAAGCATTCTTTACGGAGTTCTCACAAAGCGCCAGAGTTTGCGACACGCAAGCAGGAGAGAATCCAATCTCTTCATAAAGGTTGTTAAGTCCTGTCATCTTAGAGTCAATACTGTCTCCATAAACGAATCTGTTCAATAAAGCAAAGATCATCAAAGTTATCAGAGGGTTTGATTCAACCATCTTTTCTCTTCTTGTTGAATCTGCTGTTCGAATGACTTCTAGTAGCTACTCTTGAAAAACCATCTCTTTTATACATTTTTATCCGCAGAATCATTCGTCTATATCCTTCGAAACATCCGGAATTTTGAGGGCGTACCTAAATCTAGATTATTTCTCTTTCCTGTTTAGCACATTTTTGAAATC